>JARLTB010000390.1:2345000-2565000 GCA_030141615.1 Unio pictorum | reverse complement strand
GTTGGGATAGACCAACTTTATCAAAGATATTTTTTATATGAACTGAAAATTAGAAACTTGGCAGTAGTTCTTTAAATCGTTATGGTCAAGTGTTGGTTTCTCAGTAGAGGCTTTACAACGGCACGTTTGAAAGAGAGACTTTAATACCATCAGTTAGTGAAGGCAATATTGGCTTTAACCACTCAAGCAGCAGTGATGTTGGAATTGGATCAGGTTCACATGACCTTGGTGCACTCTTCATCACGATTGTCCGTACTAAATCCATACAGACAGGTGCAAATGCTGCTAACAGTTGTCGCTGATATTATGTATGGTAACTGTATGGTGACGACGAGTCAGTGGAAATTTTGTTGTCAAGCTTATCTCTAATGGATCTACCTTTTCACAGAAGAAATTTGTAAACAGGTCCGGAAGGTCTACTGGAGAGAAAGTAGTTGGAAGGGGTGTATATTTGTTCCTTGACATTAGTTTGTTAGTAATCGTGAAGAACTCTTTGCAGCTGGAACTTTCCGGGATCTTAGTAGTGTAGTGGGATAATTTGGCTACATGGACTATGTTTGTGACGTCCTTCTTAACAGATTCTTAGATTTGCTTATGAATAGTGAATCTGGTAGAAAGCCAAAGCCTCTCCGCTTTACGGCGTTCTTTTTTAGCAGTGCGCATCTGGTCCCTAACACTGCTATACAACTGAGAACACGTTTGAATTGATACTCTTCTCTTGGTGGCTGGGGCATGTTTTTCAAGCAATGAACGCAGGCATTTATCAAGTTGTTCTGCTGCAGGAGGTAAGAAAATTGTTAGCATTGTTGATGTCATGGATTAGTTTGGTTCTATTTATCATACGGAGGTTTCTAGCAAATAGAGGTGGAGTGTTAGGGACTGATACGTCCAGATGACATATAATGCAGAGGTGATCTGAGGCAAGCTTGTTGGATACAAGTGTGGACCGTAGAATATTATCGTCAGGTCTATGAAGAATTAAGTCTAACATGTGACCATGTTTATGGACGGGTTGGTAAACCGACAACTTAAGGTTGAAAACATGAATGGAATCTAGGAGTTTTGATGGGTATGGGTTTCCAGGACAGTCAATGTGAATCTAAAAAAACATCCGGTTTCCACATATATAAGTTCCATACTCCAGTGATTCGGAAACTGAACCAAAAAAGAGATTTAGTCAGATTGTTTTTTTTCTTCTAGGAAGAGGGTGGTAGAGGCAGAAACAAATTAACTTACTTTTGTTCAAATTTGAGTGTTGTTTGGACAAGTTCAAACGATTTGTGCCAGAAATTGAAGGTTGTGTGTGTTTAAATGGTTATAAAATGGTCATTAGTATTAATACACGTTCGGATTGATAATTTATTCGTCTCATTTTTAGTCTACATATTTAATGATAATAAATAAATAACATGACGGTGTACTTCGTTTTTTAGCGCCTTCAAAATTTTGGCAAAATAGGCTGCCGCCTACTCCCCTGGGATAAACCGGCTTGTATGCATGGGGTCAGTTTATTTCGTGGAAGAATAACCCCGGAAAGAACCACCGACCCACGGGAAGCTACTGGCAAACGTTCACACATTTCCAGTTCGTCGAGCCGCGACTCGAACCCACGCAGAGGTGAGATGGACAGTGATCGATCGGAATATCGCCATTTTCATCAGGTCGTGAAGTAACCGCAGGTATTTTAGTAGGAATACACATGATTGTGATGGTTTTTTTTTTGTTGATTCGCATCTGTACAGAGTTGGAGTTCTTTAGCATTGGTTTGTCTATGAGATACAGTAAGTTCTTTCCTTGTCTACCAGTACTACGACTGACTTCCCGTGTTGTATCTGGCACTTGATCTACATGTTGGAATCTCACCGGATTTTCACCATATCTCAACAACGCCCTTTTCTATTTTTCGTCTTAAAAAGATGCCAAGATGTTGTAAGATTGTTTTCACCTTGTCGAGCAGGAGTGTCGATAGATTAAAAAGTAGATTTCTGATTTTTCTGTCATTGCTGGTAGCTGCAAGCAATATCGGGGTGGGGGCGGTGACAACTTGTTAGTATAGTGTTAGGTCTTGTGCTGCCATTACGTTCCGATGTATAATTGATCTGCAAAGTAGAGCTCTTTACACCAATTGACCACCTTGGGCGCAGATAGCCATTTGTATGATTGTATCCCCCTGCTATAATTTGAACACCGACGTAATGCTCACGTTGACTGGACTTCATTGTGATATCCCATGTCCAGCTACCTATGCCTCTCACAGCAAAAGATATACGACAGTTAGTTCCTAAAAATAAATGTCCACAGGTAGAGATATCGTGTTAACGTTACTTCTATTTGACTCGATAAAATATTCCCCACTAGCTAACAGTCCTGGGATTTATAATACACTAAGGCATTATACGCTTCAAGTGTCACTTGTATTACTTAACCCGATAAAGTGGTTGGCTATTATTAAGTACATCTGATAAAACATTACATAGCGGACACATGTTTTGGACCTTGGACCTGTATTTGTGTTTGTCATTCGAAAACCCACGGGGACATGGCGTTCATAATATTACGTGTATAACTAATTCTACAGATCAACAACATAATTGGAGTTTTATCACACAGCCTGTAAAATAAATTGAAAGGAACAGAAACGGTGTGTGTTCTTGTTGTTGAAAGAAACTGTTCTTTTTCTTATGTTTGGACTTCCTTACACGCTGCGACCCGTATCCTGGAAGCGTTTACGGTAAGGGGTTAGACAGAACTAAACGAAGCTAACCTGTCTACCCTAGCGTCTACCTGTATTATGACATGGTGAGGTCTTGAATAGTGTAGAGTCAATGTAAATATACTAGTGCGAAACATGCCTGGGTTAAATCGACTACGCCAGTGGAACAGGAGCATGCGCAGAACACAAGAGACAGAATTAGAGCGACTGAGGGAACTGAGGGAACTGAGACAAGAGTTAGAAGAGGTTAAAAACTTTTATAAATATTGTAATTACCTCTCTCTCTCTCTCTCTCTCTCTCTCTCTCTCTCTCTCTCTCTCTCTCTCTCTCTCTCTCTCAGGTTCAGTTTAAGCTGCTTCTTCACTAAATTCAGACTGAATAGATAAATTGATGAATACAACGTAATCGGAATACATACATACATACATACATACATACATACATACATACATACATACATACATACATACATACATACATACATACATACATACAACATACATGCATGCATGCATGCATGCATGCATGCATGCATGCATGCATGCATACATACATGCATGCATGCATGCATGCATGCATGCATGCATGCATGCATGCATGCATGCATGCATACATACATACATACATACATACATACATACATACATACATACATACATACATACATACATACATACATACATACATGGGGTAAGAAATACCAGGACCTCTCCTAGTTCATGTTGAAACAATATAAAATTAATATATCCCCGATTCACCACCCATACACCCTTCGTGTCGGCCCTCTCTCTCTCTCTCTCTCTCTCTCTCTCTCTCTCTCTCTCTCTCTCTCTCTCTCTCTCTCTCTCTCTCTCTCTCTCTCTATATATATATATATATATATATATATATATATATATATATATATATATATATATATATATATATATATCCCCCACCCCAACTCTGCACATCCATAAAACTTAATACCGGACCGCTGCATGTTTTGCACACCCCACCCCATCCAAATAAAGAATAATAACTGCGGATGCCCCCTGCTTATTTAGCGTGCTGAGTAATACCTCTTCATTAATGACATTGGCATGTGGACATTACAGTGCCATCGTGAAGACAAATATTACTTCGAGTCGTCTGAATAGTGTCTTGTGGATAGTTTTTTTTTACTACCATACGGTACTTGGGTTATAGAAAAACAAAATCTTCCCTTTAACAACAAAGCATGAAAATTGTATTTATTTGTACCGTAATATTTAAATGTGTGCATGTCATTTAATACGTTTCACTTAACAAATGTATGTACATACCTGCTGTACGTTTTTATTCATTTTTTTTCATGTTTCCACAGACCGTGAAGCCTATATTCGACAAGGTTCTCTCTCTCTCTCTCTCTCTCTCTCTCTCTCTCTCTCTCTCTCTCTCTCTCTCTCTCTCTCTCTCTCTCTCTCTCTCTCTCTCTCTCGTTTAGTTTAAATTGCTTTTTCACTAATTCAGAATGAATGAATGAATAGATAATTAAAAAGATGAATACAAAGTAACCGGAAAACATCCATCCGTGCGTGCGTGCGTGCGTGCGTGAGTGCGTGCGTGCGTGCGTACGTACGTACGTACGTACGTACATACATACATACATACATACATACATACATACATACATACATACATACATACATACATACATACATACATACATACATACATACAAATGCATAAGTACATATTAGCATATATGCAGATAGATCCGGAAATATTATAAGTATTAAATAAATAAATAAATAAATCATTCATTCATATAGAGAATATCACATCTAAGAAAATTAAATAATTAAGTATTTGTTAATTAAATTAATTAAATTTTTAATTAATAGATGCCATTTATAACAGTTTGTATAATTTTATTGAGTATTGTTTCCATCGTACAACATCTGTTATGCATGTTGTTCATAGAAATTTTTTTTTTTTTTTTTTTTTGATAGCATGGTAACATGGGGGTGTCAGTGTTGGAGTTACGGGATCAGCTTGAGGAAACTGGCATTACACACACAATTCCGAAAAAGAGGCTTAAACTTTTGCTGGAGAGAGCCGATGTTGACGGGGACAGCTATATTACTTACCAGGAATTTACAGACATGGTAAGGGCTGGAAAAGAGCCGGCGGGAACAGCTACATCATATCACATAGCAGGAATTTAAACACATGGTAAGGGCGGGAAAGTGGACGGCTGGGATAGCTACATCACATCACATACCCGGAGTTATAAACTTAGTAAAGGCTTGGAAGGGGGTGGCAGAGTTTTTTCACATCACGTCATATCAGAGCACATCATACACCAGGAATTTAAACACATGGTACATACATACATACATACATACATACATACATACATACATACATACATACATACATACATACATACATACATACATACATACATACATACATACATACATACATACATGCTATTTATTATTATTATTATTGCTATTATTATTATTATTATTATTATTATTATTATTATTATTACAGATGACTAATCCCGAGTTTCTCAGTCGGAAAGAAAGAACATCCATGAACAGACTGATAGGCCTGGCGATTCATAATATTGTTCCCCGCTCTCTGCGGCAGGATTTTCTAAAGGCCTACACCTGCAGTCCTCCGCCCATATTCATCCCTATCATTAGTGCTGTTCAGGTTAGTCACTTGCCTAAAATTACTATTCTTTCCAATATTCTCCATATCCCCTTGACAAACTCACTTTAAGTTAGCAGCATCATCCAGACGTACACCTTCCCTTCGCCTCTATAGTTTAGCTTTTTTTCCGTTGTTTTGACACCTTTTTGCCCCGTCATAGAATGTCTTGCTGGTTAGGGCTAAGAAGAGTAACCCTGTGTTTCCGAAATGTTAGAAAGAGAGTTTTTCATTTTAAGTTTCCCTGTCTTACCATTTGTAGTTGTAGTGTTTATATAACATAAATATATAAAGTTTTTTCTTGATATAGAATTTGGTCAGGTTTACTCTACGTTCTGTTCTATTAAATCATATAAGTTGTACTTTTATCCCTTAGAAAGACTCGGGCAGGATAAGTACTTCCTTCCCTTTGCACTTGGCAGTGGGTGTAATTTTATTTTGTTCCTGCCTTTATCTATTAAATTTATTTTTGTACCCCCAGTTAGAACGAAAAACAAACAATGACTTGCAGACGCATTATGTTAGGACTGATCAGGATCGTTCTTGTTTGCAATTTGATTCAACGTAAAAGCGAATAGAAACGGTACTCGTCTTTCAGCCTTATTCATATTAGTCTGGGTTATCCAAATGATCATAAGCAATCACAAGACAACAAAGAAGATATATGGTGATAACAACATTTGGTCACATTCTAAAACCATTTTCGTGATACATATTTCTCGTTTGCAATGAAATGATAACCATTCTACTTTTGCGTATTTGATATGTGTCAATGCCCACATTATAATTTATTCATTGCCATTTTATGTGACCAACATCAACCGAAAGACAATTGTAATTTGTTCTGAAAATGCCAGTATTTTATGGTCAACCGTTTTCCGTTCCTTCAAGTAAACTAGGCAGTTAAAGTTAAACTCGTATTTATCGACGCATGTACTCAGGAGATTTTAATTCCTGAGAATCCTCATTTTTTTCAGCATTATTTTGAGCATATAAAAAACGCACAGATTTATTACTTTGACCTGCTATGTTCAAAATTCATAAACCATGCTACGCCGCACCTGCCTTATTTTGGAAATCAACTTTAAAACAAGTTTTATATGATATTGGACTTAAAATTCCCTTCCATCACTTTAAAGTTACTTTCTCTCCATAGATATATTTTTTATAAAATACTAAAGCACGGGGACCTTGTGAGCGATGGGCCTGACAAATCGGTCCATGTCAATCTCAAAAAACATCTGGTTTCCACATATAAGTACCTCGTTTATCCATGGATTGACTAGCTGCATATCGGTGAATTCGTAGTGAAAATGTCACTCTACTGGTCATCAAAACTACAATGTATGTTTTCGATCAAATCGCACGATCAAAGTTAAAGCAAGCTATTTACCCTATTTCGATTTTGTCAGTAATTAAAATGTTTGAATTTTCAGAATTATAGTGTTGTAGTTGTTTGATAAGAAATACCTATATTAAACGTACATTTTAGTGGGGGGGGGTTTCGATGTAAACTGACTTTCTTTATATTGATTGCTTTAGAATGGCAAGGAACGGTGCCCATAGCTTTTTTGTACCACTTCTTTTCAGATCATCGTGTTCGTAGTATACGCCATTGAGTTGTCGAATCGCGGCAAGCCGGTGACAGCAAATAGCGGAACTCCTTTCCACAGTCCTCTGGTATACGAACCTTCCCGCCGTTACCAGGTCTGGCGTTTCCTCACATACTCTCTGATTCACGACGGGTAAATTCCTTCCCAGAACTATCCCATAATTTTCAATGTTTAGTTGACGCTTGCCTTCTTCAGTATCAGTATTATTGACAGCTTTCCTTGTCCTACTTAGCCCAGTCAGCGTTTAATTTATGCTTAACTGTAATCAGTGACTTGGTTCCTTGTCTTATCTAACCTATTCAGTAAGTACCTTTGCTTTCCTTGTCTGTCCTAACACCGTCATTTTCTTTATGCTTTGTATGGATTTGGTCAAAAATCACTCTTTCTCGTTTGGCATAGTTCAGTCAATGTCTTAATGGTTTGTTTATGCAGCATGTTAAAATCAGTGTTCAAATGCGTTTTTCATTAACACACTTCATTTCTTTTAATTATTGATGCTTACTTTATTTGAAAGTTTCCTCCTGTAGTTGGTTTCGATCTGTCGCTAAACTGGCATACTGCAACCCTTGCCTTGATTGATATCCGTCTTTTATGGCACACTGCAGTAACTGTGTTATTGTGCATTGTTTTGTATGCTTCAGTCTATATATTATTTGTAGTGGCATACCAAAATTTGTTTGCTGATTCTTATATCGTCTGGCACAGTCAGTATAATGGACGCGCGATTATTATGTATATGCTATTACATTATGATACAAAAATGCTAAAGCTAACATTCCTGTAAATATATGCAGAAGCTCTATATGCACTTATGTTTCTTTATTATTTTTTTACATCTCGAGGGATAAGAGAACATTGAAATTCAAGCTAAACATTACCAGACCCGTCAACTGAAGTGCACGTAATAAAATGTCGTCTGCTATGTGTTTTCAGGTAAATAAATGTTACATGGTAAGCAAAACAGCGAGTTGGATATATATATATATATATATATATATATATATATATATATATATATATATATATATATATATATATATATATATATATATATATATATATATATCTTCTTCTTCTTGGTAGTCTCTCGAGTCGAGGAAGACAAGTTGTGCACTTTCCTTCAACGGTGGACGCGCATGTGACTCCGGAGACCGAATTCCGATACACACATGCGGTTGCAGGTGGGGCATGGGACACCGGTGGTTGTTGGTATCTGGGATATATTTCTGTGGCGTCTCTCACGGGCTGCAGCAAGACGCTGGCGACGGTCAGCCTCAAAGGTGGAACAAGCTTTTCTGGTCAGGGCTAGCCAATGCTTTCTGTCTGAGGCAGCGAGCTCGAGCTGGCGTAGATGAAGGTCTGCCCACTTGATGTTTGTCTTGAGGTTGTCTTTGTACCTCTTGTGAGGGCGGCCTTGGTTTCGGTTCCCCAGGAATTGCTCGCCATAGAACAACTGCTTTGGGATTCTGCTTTGATTCATGTGGATGACATGGCCAGTCCATCGAAGCTGGGCCTGGATTATTTTGGCTTCGATGCTTGTTGTGTTGGCTCTATCAAGGACTTCCAGGTTGGTGATTCGGTCCTGCCACTTGATCCGCATGATGGATCTCAGGGAGCGCTGGTGGAATTGTTCTAACTGACTGATGTGCCTTCTGTAGAGTGTGCACGTTTCACAGCCATATAATAGAGACGGGAGGACAACTGCATTGTACACCTTCAGCTTTGTTGACAGGCGTATGTCCTTGTGCTGCTAGACCTTGGTTCGGAGTCGTCCTAGTGCTTGACTGGCTTTTTGGGTCATCGCAGTGATCTCTTTGTCCAGAGAGCCATCACTAGATATTGTGCTGACAAGGTATTTGAAACTGTCCACATTCTTCAGCTGCGTGTCGCCAATGGTGATACAGGGTTGCGAATGGACAGTGTTTGGGGCGGGCTTGAAGATGACTTCTGTCTTTCCTAGACTAATTGTGAGTCCAAATAGGTTGGAGGCTTCAAAGAATCTGTCCACGATTGCTTGTAGGTGAGTCTTTTCATGGACCATGAGGGCGCAGTCATCTGCAAAGAGTGCATCAATGATGAGTCTTTCTAGTGTCTTGGTTTTTGCAGCTAGGCGACGGAGATCAAACACTGATCCATCCAGACGATACATAATGTAGATGCCAGTGTCAATGTCCCGTATGGCATGGAGTAGTACCTGTGTGAAGAAGAGGTTGAAGAGTACTGGAGCGAGTACACAACCCTGTTTGACACCATTAGATATGGTGAATTTCTCTGAGGATTCACCGTCTGAGAGAATCTCTCCATTCATGTCAATGTGGAGGAGCCGGATGAGGTTGGTAAACTTCTGAGGACAACCAAGTTTCTTGAGTACTACCCACAGTGCGTCTCTGTTGACTGTATCGAAAGCCTTTGTCAGATCCACGAAGACAGCATATAGATTCATGTTCTGCTCAAGGCACTTCTCTTGGACTTGTCTCACTGCGAAGATCATGTCAACGGTGCTGCGGTCTGGGCGAAAACCACACTGAGACTCGGGGAGGTTATTTTCTGACACTGCTGCAATAAGCCTGTTGAGCAAGATGCGAGCAAGTATTTTGCCAGCAACAGAAAGCAGGGAGATGCCTCTGTAGTTACTGCAGTCCATACGTGTGCCTTTGTTTTTATACAGGGTCACAATTGATGCATCACGGAGGTCGTCTGGCATCTCTTCTTCCGTCCAGATGCTGATTAGCACGTCGTAGAATGCCTCCAGAGACTGCTTACTGAGAGTCTTGTACACCTCCGCTGGGATACCATCCTTTCCAGGTGCCTTGCCACAGTTTGTTTGTTTAATGGCCCTTCTCAATTCCTCCATCTTTGGCGGAATATCCAGTTGGTTGAGCGTTGGCTGTTGGGGTATTTGGTCAAGAACAGATTGTCTGCCTGATGAGGGCAGGTTTAGTAGCTGATTAAAGTGCTCTTTCCATCTTTCCTTAATGCCATTCTTGTCTTTTATTAATGTACTGCCATCTGCAGCAAGCAAGGGGGTAGAGCTGGACTTTGTGTGGCTGAAGATTGACTTGATGGCGTTGTAGAACTCTTTGGAGTTGTTAGTGTCGGCATAGCTTTGCACTTCCTCAGCTTTCTTTTCCCACCATTGGTCATGCATCTTGCGGATTTCTCTCTGAGCCTCAGCCTGTTAGGATTTGAAGCGATATTTTTTGGGGATGGAGTTTGTGTCATTCTGCCAGTCCATAAAAGCTTTATTTTTTCTGACAAGCAGATCTTCAGTGGCAGCGTTATTCTCGTCGAACCAGTCTTGATGGATTCGCTTCTTTGGACCCATGTTTGCCATTGCTGTTTCTCTTATTATGTCCCTGAGCTTGTTCCATTTTTCAGAGGCGTTTCCACATAACGGTCCGTTTGTTGACAGCATGTCATCTAGTCTCTTCTGGAAATCGAGCTGGGTGGAAGGCTGCTGAAGTTTGACAACGTTGAGGGCTGTGCGCACAAGCTTACGACGTCTTAGGTGGTGAGGGGCAATGTGCAGCTGTAGGGTAGTTCTGACAAGTCTGTGGTCTGTCCAGCATTCTTCTCCTCGCATGGCCTTGGTGATTTGGAGATCCTTGGCATCACGCTGGCGTACTATTACATAGTCAATTAAGTGCCATTGGCGAGATCTGGGGTGCATCCAGGTGTTCTTGTGTTTGTTCGCCATTCTGAACATTGAGTTTGTGATTAGGAGGTTACATTCTGTGCATTTGCTGAGTAGGAGCAGACCATTACGGTTCATTCTGCCGACACCGTGTTTGCCAAGCACACCTTTCCAACGAACATAATCGCAGCCAGCACGGGCATTGAAGTTCCCCAGTAGCATAATCTTGTCGTCAGTTGGAACTGAGCTAAGTACAGAGCTGAGGTCCGTATAGAACTGCTCGATGGTTTCTGCTGGACTCGATAGGGTAGGGGCGTATGCACTGATGATTGTTGCGTGCCGTTTGTGGCTTATAGGTATTCGCAATTTCATTAGCCTCTCATTGATACCGACCGGCATTTCCGGGAGCTGCTTCAGATTTGATAGCCAGGCCGACTCCATGGATCCTGTCCTCATTTTGGGCTTTTCCTTTCCAGAAGAATGTGTAGCCGCTGGCTAGCTCAGTAAGAGAACCCTCTTCTGCGAACCTGGTTTCACTCAAGGCTGCGATGTCAATATTGTAGCGTGCTAGCTCCTTAGAAGCTAGAGCTGTTCTTCTGTGGGGTCTTGCTACGTTTTCTTTGTCCATGAGAGTACGGATGTTCCATGCTCCAATAATAAGTTTTTTCTTCGATTATTTCGACCGCAGATATGGATGATCTTGCCAGCCGCGGTATGCTGACCAGATTTTTACAAGGCAAGCTTTTTTTAGGCCACCTTTTCTAGGCCTCTCCCTATTCAGGGTGAGCAGAGCCGTCCTAAAAAGGTCTGCTCAGTCACCCCTGGATGCTGCCGAACTGTTCTGCTGCCTTGGGTACAGAGCAGAACCACCACTTGTCCAAGGGCCGCCTACGTGCAGGTCTCTGACTACAACTCCCAGTGGTCATCTCCATCTGTTGCGTCGCCAGTCGCCCATCGCCGTAGGACTTTAGTAGGTGTAGGTAAAGAACAATGAGTGTGATGATAAGGATGAATGATAGGTGCACAACATAACCTGTGCGTGAAGGAGATTAAAGTGAAACAGCCTTTGCACAGAGACAGCCTCACTCTCTCGGCCTTGGTAGTTAGAACTCAGTGGTACGAAGATTCGTCACGGTTGGGGACTACTTCGGCTGCATTGGATGGCTATGACGTCTTCCGTGCCTTGTCATACCCTACGCTCTCCACAAAGCGTTTGCAGATTCGCCTTTGTGGCCGTTGGATCACCCAGTTGATCTCTTCCGCCCATTCTGCCGAATCTGGCTTTACATGCAAGGATAGGCAAGCTCCTAAGTCACCGAGGGTTTGAGGCCCGTCGGCTACCCTCCACCTGGTTTAGCCGGCCAGACGAAGCCGTTGCCCGTGGTGTGGCCGCTGTGCATGCTACAGCTGCTTGGAGCCACAGGTGAGGGCTGAGCGCCTGGTGAGGACCAAAGATGGGCAGGCTACTCCCGAAGGAGCACGACATGCCACCCACCAGAAGTACTACTACCCCTCCCAGAGCACCCCAAACACCACACACACACACACACACACATATATATATATATATATATATATATATATATATATATATATATATATATATATGGCATTTATTAATCCTTTCAAGTACCCTGGATCTAGCAAGTGATTATGGGTGTCATATATTGACTACCAAGATAGATGTAAAACAAAACAGAATAATACTGACATCAAATAGTGCAAACTGTATTGGGGTGTGTTGTTTTTGCTGCTGCTGCTGTTTAAACACATTCAGAGCTTTCTGTCGTCGTTGAATCTTTGCCAAAAGAAACATTTCAAAAAGTAATCAAAACAAAACTAACTCATTTTAGTTAGAGCAACATGAACGGAAATTACAAACCAGGAAATACTAGCAAATATAGGCCTTGTGGTACTGAAAGGTTCAAATCATGCTAACATCTGACTAAGACAAACACATGCTGTGGCAAAGTTAAGAGCGAACAGTTAAAACACAAATGGTCCAAGTAAAGTATCAAAAACAGAAAATTACAGAAATAGATCATGCTTCACATATTAAGATGTTGGACGGTAGAATAACGCTTCTCTTCCCCTGACCATACTGGCCTTGCCATTACACTAACTGCATATGCCCACAACTGAAACTTGAGTTCTAAAACCAGGACAGAAACGGAATCTTACTGGATACTCCTCCTAAGAACACGGAATCCAAGCGGTTTAAATCAAGAAAAATACTAATGGGCATCCACCGGTAAATATAATAAAATGAATTAAATCATTATGTGACAGTTTACACTTTATCTTGTTATCCTATATTTTTAGGGGTTTCACTTATATACGCTGTGCTAAGTATTTTTTCCTCTGCATTGGTTGATTCTACAAAACCATTTAGTACTACGGTGCCTTGAGAAACTGCAGCTTGAATGCATATGTAAAAAGTAATTGAATTAGTGAATTACCTATATATCTTACCTATAATTACTACTCTTTTTAGGTATTTTTGGTATTAGTGTTATTAGCTTGGTTTTTGCTAATAAATAATTATCCGGGAAATGATCAACTTTTTATACTACGAAATCGATGGCGCGTTTTGCTACTTTGTTTGAATGTCAAAACCATATAGAAATCCATTTTAGCATTGGAGTTCAAATCAATAAGGCGCGATATCCACAATTTTGGAAACGATACTTCTGTCATCCATAATCATATAACGTTTTGTAAATTCAACGTTTCCTTTGTGTTTAATATTTGTTTATGTTTCATAGTTAGTTTGCAAAAGACTCATTTAGCGTCGAAAGTGTTTATGATGGTATTTACATATCATCACGGCAGTGTGTACCCTACTTGTGATTTTAAAAACGAAAAGTATCAACAATATAAACAAAAAACTTAACCATTCGTGATTTCTAAATATGATTGTCGCCAGGCGGTCCCTAACTCCATCATCTACTTAACATTTCAAACCAAACTAGTTTCCTGCGTAACAGTGGGTTTACTGCTATTTCTGTTGTTGGAAAAGTCTATTTTCGGTGATGCATCGAAGGTAAAACTGTGTCGCCCAATATCTGCAAGATATTGTTACAAGTCTCTGCTTTTAAAAACGAGTGAAGACAACAAACTGTGTAAAATGTAACAAATGCTTTAATTCCCTAGATTTTAAGTTAAACAAATAAGAAAAAGTAACTTACGTTATTGAGATTTAAATTTAAATTGTATTCCAAGAATTAAAACAAAAGTTCTATCAATGAAACGTTCTAAGTGAATCACAGTTCAAATCCCGATGAAAATCCAAGATGGAATGCAATGACTTATGCAATAGTCAGCATTGTACTTATGTGTCAACAGTCTCTTGTTGAATCACAGAAAATATTATTCCAGTTTTTGAATTCTGTATAAATTTCGGTAAATATTTTTGTCCAAGAATTAATTTTAATTACTTTTGTATTTCCAGGGAAAACAATCATTTAAAATTCAATAATTTGAAGAAAAAAGAAAATTCATCCCCAATCTGTACACAACATAAAACAAATTGACGTTTCAGGTGTTAAGGCACGATAGGCAAAATTCTTATCAATACATTATTTATAAGACTAACTATAACGTAACATAGATTCCCGGATGGAGGTCAAGAGTTCATCCCTCTGGAGAAAAAAAAATAGTTTGTTTAAAAATTAACAGGGAGGCCCCTAGTGGCCGAGTGGTCTAAAGCGCTGTCCGTTACGGATCACTACCATCTCACCTCTGTCCGCGTATGTTCGAGTCTCAGATTCGTCCAATGTATGTGAGAAAGCTTGCCAGTAACTTCTCGTAGGCCGGTGGTTCTTTCTGGGGGTTTCCCGGGTTCTTCCTCCAACATTAATAATGGCCGCCATCTATAGCCTATCGTATGCTGAAAAATGGCGATAAAATAACAACAACGACGAATTAAGACGTACCTTGCGTAACGTAGTCTAGGTGTGACCTTGACTCAACCTAATGATTCCTTCTCTGAGAAAAAAAAATTAAGTTAGAAAATTTGTTAACATAAACTGTCACTGATTTTAAGGTCAACAAGTAGATACAATGTTTCTAATATTATGTTAATGAAATATTTTTTTTAATCAATCAAGTCAAACAGAATTGAGCCACATTTTAAACAATTTTAAGCTCAGTAAACAATATTACATTACAATATCAAGTAATGGAAGTAAAAATATTTAAAACAGACAAACTTAACTTAAATATGCATAACAATATGGACAAGCGGCATTACTCTTAACGTACATCGGTTCAAAGGGATGTAACACTAAGTTAAGGAAATTTACGGAAATATTCAGAGCATATCGAGACTATGAAATACATAATTCCTGCTGTCTGGGGGAAAAAAATCAATTCGCTCACGCAGCTATGACATCCATGTTAGTTTAGACACTCCGTCTTGATTATGCACGCGAATAAGATGACACTGTTTGCGACCCATTTGCGACAATCACGTTAGAAATTATGAAGTGATTAATGAGTTGAGTATAGTCTAGCACTATTTTGTACTGTTCGTGGTCAGTTTATAAGTATATAAGTCATACCCAATTATCAGTTAATACTATTTTTTTTTCTACATAAACTTAGTAACCCAACTAAAGTAGAATTGTTTTGTTTTCATTTTGTAGTGTACAATATTTAAAGCTCATTTTCCTTTTCTTCCCTTTCAACTTCTACGTTTCCCTTCTCGTGTTTCGTATGACCAATATTTAACTATTTAACAATCTTTCTGCCGAAACCTGCAATAATGTTTGGCTTCTTGATGCTATAGCAATTTTCCTTGTACATAGAACACTTTTAACTCAGGGTATAGTATGTATTTGGACTGTTCATTCCTAAAACACGTCCTGTAATCGTGACTTTCATTTGGAGAACGAAGAGTTCTGAACTCTTTCATTTCCATTTTCATATCTTCCTGTGCATTTTTTTTCATCCATTATGAAATAATTAGCATAATCCTTTTGAGTAAACAATACATCATCGTTTTAATCAAGGTCCAACCTTTGAAATAAATAACGTTTCAGTATTCATTTAAATGATAAAAGTATTGTTTTTAAAAAATGGTAACGAAACCGCAACTCAGCTATACGAGTTAAATATAATTTGCGTTACGGAATCTCAGCTTGATAAGGTTTCTGACAAAACATTGTTGGTGGGGTATCCGAACGTTGAGGGGGGGAGGGGCAATTTTAGTCAGTTTAGGTGCGGTGTGACCATTTTAGTCGCCATAAATTGCGAAAGAAGAAATGACTTTGATATTGGCTTTTAGATTTCTTACAATTGAATACATTTAACACTGCATTGTACGAGGCCGCCGCTAAACTCTATTTTGAATCCCCCCTATCGATGTTGCGGGTGATTTAACTTCGTACACAATTATAAAGGGTTATCTAAATGTCAGCCTTCCCCGACTAATGGGTAATGAACTGCAAAATGTGTACATGCAAAGAAATCTGATTATTATGATCATATAAACCAAATCAAATCCTGCTTGATTAGTTTTAATTATCCCACCCCACCCCAAGTAAATGTTTAACTTATGATGGACGATTTGTTGATCTAATGTCACCCATTCATTAATGTGCAGTATTGCTGAAACCAGTCCGGAACATACCAGCGATAATGAGATTAAACCAATTCATTACATTGTTTTTTTGTTGAGTTTTATCGTGGGGGCGGGTGGGGGAGGAGATGGTAAAGTAATAATGTAGATTTCCCCTTCATTTTTTTATGCATATTGGCTAAACAACACCTACCCACCGTATTAAGCCTGATTGCATTAACCCATACATTAGTACTAATGATTATATTGCCGAGTTAAAAGTCGCTACCATGTCTACAGTGTGGCAGTTTATAGTGAAGTCTTGCACCGGGTAATCATGCCGCAGACATGTAGTATCATTTCCCACCCAGTCACGTTATCCTGACACCAGGTTGACCAGTCCTAACACTGACCTCCAAATGATGAGCGCCAAGCGAGGCAGCTGCTACTACCCTTTTTGTAAGTCTTCGGTATGACTCGGCCGGGATTCTGTTGTTGTTGTTGTTATTGTTGTTGTTGTTGTTGTTGTTGTTGTTAGGTTTAACGCCATTTTTCAGCACACGATAGGCTTTACATGGCGGCAAGTATTACTGGTGGAGGAAAAACCGAGGAAAACCCCCGGAAAGAACCACAGACCCATGATCCGAACCGGAGAGCACTTTAGACCACTCAGCCCCCAACCCCCGCCCCCGAGATTCTGTAACAAGATAAACCTGAATGTGCGCTTAGATCAAATGAAAACACAACACAGTTTGATGGATAGATATATATTTAACAAATACAGTGATTCTTTCACGCTCTAAGCATACGTCTCATCCAATAACTTCATCTAAACATTCACAAATAGGAAAACAAAAATGATTCATATTTTCAAATGTATGACGGTAAGATTCATATAATCTCACGTCATAAAAGTAAGACTCTCATAATCTCACGTAATGAAGAAAAAATTGAATTAATCTTTTGTAATGAAAGTGAGATTCACACAATTTCATGGATTGAAAAAAAAGATTTCAATAATCTCATGGAATGAAAGTGAGATTCAAATTATCTCATGGAATAAAAATAAGATTAAAACAATCTCGTGTAATGAAAATAAGATTCAAATAATCTCGTGGAATGTAATTGATTCAATTGCACTCAACTGAAACAACATATAACTCGCGACTTAGTCATTTGTACAACTGTATGATTCATTCATATTTGTAAAAATTTGCAAATGTTTCCACTGACAAACCACATAGTTCTCCCGAATTATTCGGTTGGCCCAGACTTGTATCGGCCCCACATACCCTTCATGGATGCGTACAAGTTTACAATTCAGCGGCTTCGTCTCTGTATGGCCTTGATGGTTATATCATCTTCCATGCCCTTACAGACTCACAGACGGCCAGACAGACAGCCGACATACCCGCACACACATACGTACAGACAACACACAGTTCTTCTAATATGGGTTGGCCCACATTTTTATATGCCACACCCACCCTTCATGGATCCACCATGCGCACAGAAATGCTTACAGACATACGTATGGACAACTACAATAAAACTAAACTTGTCATAATAACAGGTGCGGAATTAAAATCTAGAGATACATGCTACTAAATTAAACTCTTAACGGCATCTTGTAACAATTCAAAAGTTCACAAAGTTTCATATCCGCGTTGTGGTAAAGGTATCATTTTACGATACGACATTAAATCTAAATATGCTTCACGTCCAATTAAATACAAATGTAATATTTACCCCTATGGCTGTAGAACTAATATGGAGACCGTTCATTAGGACGAGATACATGCTAGTTCAGTTGCTTAACTATAAACACAATTATCCACATTAGGTGACGTTGTACGCATGTACAACGAAAATTATCTAATCGTTTTAAGGCGAGACCAAGTTATTTCTTGCCCTATTCTATGACAGGTTCGAACCCGCGACCTTTCTCATCAGATGCGAACATAGAATAATAATAAAGTGAGTGTTAAAGTTACTGTGCGCTATTAATATGCTTTATATTTCTTCGTAAAGGTACATATATTGGACTTGCATATAGGTATGGGAATAACGCAAGGCCAAAATATGGTTCAGTGAAACTAGCTCGTATTACCGTCCTATTTAAATGTTTGTATAAGTCAAAGCTTATATACATTACTTTTTTATGAATAAGGGACCTTGGATCCTTTGTCTATGCATACATAACTATATTATAATTGAAAGGTTTCTCGTTCATTTCTTTACGTAGGTAAAAAAAAAAAACCGTTCTATATCAGTACGGACCACCTCGTTACCTGCAGTTGTCATTACTTAAAAATAATAAAAACAGATCAATTACACTCTGCTATAAAATGAATATAAATAAAAACACATAATTCGGTAGATTAGCGAAAAAAAATGTATAAAATAATAGCAAGGAAAAGACAACATAACACAACATATCAATACATTGTGCGGCTGACGCAAACCAGTGAGCGACATAGTCGCTGTGTGAACGCAGCACGCTGACTTGAACATCACGTGTGAAAGAAGCATAGCAACAAAAGGTCTCTGTTCTTTGTATGTTGTGTTTTAAGGTAATAACAGAGTTGTTATGTGGAATTAAGTACAATATGTGGCGTCCATTTTAACATTTAAAAGAACTCTGTGGTCAATTTGCTGTATTTTCAGTAGAATGAATTCTGATATTTATGATCAATTTATTTTATGTAGGCAAGCTTATTTTTTAATAATAAATGCTTTCTTGTATGTTAAGCGAGGAGGTAAGTTTGCGTTGAATTATCAGTCAGGTGATGCACACTACCGGTACAATGTGACTATGTGGCATAAACAATATACTATGTTTACTTATATCTGAAGTGTCCGTATTATTTTTTTCCAGATACATTCACTTGATTAATAATCTAGTGATTCATGTGATCTTTGGCCTTCCTCTAGAGATTGTACATAAAGGTCTTAGAGTGATGGCGATCTACTTCATAGGCATCACAGCAGGTGAGAGATGTATGAAGGTCATTTATTATTACTCCCTATGTCCAACATATATGCAAAGTCTTTTCAATGTAAATTGTGTGCTGGATTTTCACGTCTTATATTCACGGGAAGGGACAGCCTTGAGATACGATATATCAATGTGACTATTGTAAAGCAATAACTGTTGGAGATATCATTAACAATGGGCGTAACCGTCGTTTTCAATAACTGTCAACGAACACGAGCATCTCCAGAAAAGAATAGGCCGTTACCCTTGGAAATTTAGGTAACTAATTGATTTTTACAATAGTGCCGGCGTCCGTTTGCAGTGGACCATTGAAAGGAAAGAAAGTCGTGTATAACCAAGATTAAGAAGCTAACTGGAAAAAGAGTCGTCTAATTCGGAATTTTAAAACGGTGACTACGTCCATTTGCATGGGACCAATAAAACGAAAGAACGTCGTATATAAGAAGTATGATAATTTCATCCCTGATATATCTAAGCGTATGAAGAAAATATTACAATAAAGATATGTTTATTTATTTTTATTTATTAAAATTATTTATACAAAACCAGCATCATTACAGTACAGAGAAGATAATTACAAAGTATGTCTAATGTCATGTGTCTCGTCATTATGTTTCCTGTTTAAAACTTCTATCAGGCTTCTTGAGTATTTTTACAAAAATGTCAAATCCTTTTATTACGAATCTATCAATTTTGCAACACCTCAGCAATGTATCATCAATGTGCTTTTTTGCAGGCTCCCTGGCCCACTCCTTGACTGACCACTGGGCATTGCTGGTTGGAGCTAGCGGCGGATGTTATGCTTTAATTGGCGGGCATCTGGCATCCGTTATCGTGGTAAATATTATTACGAATCCGAGGTTTTAATTCATCAAGCAAAAAAGAGAGATTAAATTGAAAACCAGAAATAAGATAACATGCATTGCGAAGAAGGACTGCAAATATATACTACTATGTGTTTATTCAAATAAAAACATAGATTTACACGAATATACTGGGATACGGTCAATTTATTTAACTGCACTTGGACGCAAATACACTGGGATAAGATCTATTTATTTAACCTTACATTGATATAAATACACAGTTATCATTTCGTTGTATTAACCTCACCTTCAATCGCCCAAAAAAAAAAACCTTTGTTACAGAAAAGATTCTGAATCTGTGTGATGCCCGAAGAGACTTCAAAACACACACACACACACACACACACACACACACACACACACACACACACACACACACACAACAAGGACAACGGAGTACCATAAAATAAACAAGAATATCCGGGGGGAAAAACGTTTAAAAAAAGCAAAAGAAGATTGCATTGGACAAAAGTGCACAGAAATACAGAGCAGTCTGAAGAATAACGGCAAAAGGCATTTTAAATTGTGAAAGCCTCACAAGACAAAAGCAGCCAAGAGTCAGTACCATTCAAGACGAAAATGGAACATACCTCACATAAGCAATTGAAATTGCAGGAAAGATGGACTGAGTGTTGTAAAGAACTCTACAACCATCGGTCCACAGGAGACCCAGAGATGCTTAATGTTCCAAACTCCACAAATGATGATGATTTCCCCATTCTCAAAGAAGAGGTGGAGTCAGCAATAAGAGCAATGGAAAGGCCGCTGGAGTAGACAACATCCCAGCTGAACTTATCAAGAATGGTGGGGTATCAGTGATAGTAAGGAGATGCTGAAGATCATCTTGGACAGACTGAGCCCACAAGCAGAATAAATAATCGCTGAAGATCAGGCATGGTTCTGGAGTGGAAGAAGCACAACAGAACAAATATTCAATCTTAGAGTTCTGTGTGAAAAGAACTCGCAGCATCAACAAGACATATATCATGTGGCATGAGGCATTGTGGACCACAATGAAGAAGTACATTGACATGGGTCAAACGTTGACTAATACCATCAAGCAGCTGTACGCCAAGGCTACCAGTGCAGTAGTTGCTCAAGGTTCTGTGGTGGACTGGTTCAAGACAACAGTTGTAGTACGTCAATGTTGTCTCCTGTCACCCATGTTTTCCAACATCAGCAGTAATATGGGTCACTATAGCGTCAAGGGAAAACCCAGTCAAAAAGGGCTTGGGCTACTATGGCGTCAAGATTTATAGCGTCAAGGGAAAATCCAGTCAAAAAGGGATTGGGGCACTATAGCGTCAAACACAGTGCGGCACTATAGCGTCAAGGAAAATTTAACATGGGAACTTTTTGGGACTATCTAGCAACAAGGGAAATTGAACATGGGAAATATTTTTGTATTCGGGACTGTCTAGCGACAAGAGAAATAGAGGCAAAGAAAGCTAATATCTTTTCGAAGCATATGAGTCGTCCTGAAAAGGGCCTTTGGATACTTCTTCTTCTTTTATTTTCTACCTCATTTCGCTTGGTCGTTGTAGTTACAAATGAACTATTGTTCTTGGACAATGTCCTTTTTATATGCTGTCCAATCTCGACGTGACCGTACGGTAAAGTGAAGTGACTGGGAAGTCGTACACGCAGTACACGACATTCGCTTCACCTGTTCTCATCACCAAATGTGGACCAACGTAGATCTTCTACACTTGTTTCTACCATGGTATTTCGTACTGACTTACCCATGTATGTCAGATCATCGTGGACTATCACTCATATGACTGATACAGCCCTTTGGAAGAGAAGGTTATATGTGGAGAGGCAAGGTTGTTAAAAGAGAGTTCTACTCTATGACCCAGCAGTGAGGAGAAGTTTAAGGAAGAGAAGAAGATCTGTGAGATGTCCTCTGTGTTAACAATATAATGTTAACATTACACATAACGGCCTTTTTCAGGGCCACACATATGCCTCGAAAAGATATTAGCTTTCTTTGCCTCTATTTCTCTTGTCGCTAGACAGTCCCAAATACAAATAATATTTCTCCTGTTCAATTTCCCTTGTCGCTAGATAGTCCCAAATAGTTCCCATGTTAAATTCCCCTTGACGCTATAGTGTCGCACTATGTTTGACGCTATAGTGCCCCAAGCCCTTTTTGACTGGATTTTCCCTTGACGCTATAGTGCCCCATATTACTACTAACATCTACTTAGAGCGCATCAGGAGCGAATCTGGAAAACCACTGTGGGACAGTCAGCAGTGGAGGGCGTAATATCACAAACCTACGCTTTGCAGTCAACATTGATGGGATGGCAGGTAGTGAAGACGAGCTTGCCACCTTAGTGAAGAACCTGGATGAAACATTTTCCAGATTTGACATGGAGATAAGGGCCGAGAAGACAAAGCTGATGGCAAATAGTGGAAAACAAATCCCAACCAAGATTAAAGTCAGAGGGCAGTAACTGAAAACAGTGGGCCAGTTCAAATATCTTGGTTCCATAATCACCGAAGAGGGATCAAAAGCAGACATTTAGTCAAGGGCAACAAAAACAACGGCAACTCTGTCAAAGCTAAGACCCATCTGGAGAGACAAAAATATCTGTCTGAAAACTAAAATCAGACTATTGAGAGCATTATTCATCTCAATCTTTTTGTATTCATGTGAGGCCTGGACCCTGACAGCAGAATTACAACGAAGAATCCAGGTACTTGAAATCAGATGCTACCGAACCACCCTTGGCATATCTTACACGGACCACATCATAATGAAGAAGTGCGTAACACCATCAGGTACAAAGTAGGCCATTATGAATACCTCCTCATCACTGTCAAAAACAGAAAGCTGAAATGGTATGGCCATGTCATTAGAGCCAACAGTACATCCACAACAGTGCTGCAGGACAGTGTCCAGGTTGGCAGAAGGAGCGGTAGTTAGAGAAAAAAGTGGACTGACAACATCACAGAATGAACCAGAAAAAGTTTTCCAGAGACACAGGCATTGGCACATGATCGAGACAAGTGGAGGAAACTGGTCAGATGTTCAGCAGCACAGTGCCTCAAGGACCACACTAGGTCAAGAGACTGATGATGATGATGAACCGCACCTTGATACAAATACACTGGGATAAAATAACTTTATTTAAACGCAACTTGCCACGAATACAGTGGGATCATATAATTGTATTTAACTGCACCATGACATGATTACACTGAGATAAGATAAGATTGTTTTATCAATGATTGTTTTATCAATCGCACTATGTCACGAATACACAGAGATAAAATCGTTGTATTATCAGCACCTTGACACAACAAATACACTGGGATAATGTCGATAAAACCGTTGTATTAACTGCACCTTTACGTCATTACACTGGGATTCAATCCTTGTATTTAACTGCACCTTTACGCAATTACATTGAATTAAGATATTTCAGACTTGTATTTCTATGTTTAGGCATAATTCCTAGTCTTCTCCCCCACCCCCAATAAAAATTAAATAATCAGGATTAACAGATCTTAAAATATATTATGTAGAAAATATTTACAAGCAATGAGAAGGTGCCATAAAACGTGTCCAAAATTTAACTCCAAAACAAAGTATTGTTTCAAGTAATAATGTATTTAAAATAGTTTTCGCATGAAGTGCAATATGCCAGTGACCGTTTCTATTCGAAATTCAGAAAAAGTTGCACTTTACGACAAATCTTAGACTTTTAGATAAATATGCTTGATTAAATATAATAATAGCATATTTAATTAACGATTTTAACTCTCATCACACACATTATCACGTTTGAAACCAATGGAGGAATCGGGAATGGCTGGGTGATAATTGCAAACTAAAATTAATTGATGCTCAAAATGTGGGTTGAATTTCTAATGCAGAACTTAACAGTAAGCCGTCTGAAAGTTTACCACTACACCAACAATATCCACTGTAGGTCTGTTAATCCGAACATAAAATTTATTAGCGAAAAATAAATAATAACTTCAATTTCATGTTAAAACAGTGAATAATTTGGGAAAGAAGAATTTGAATCATTATCAGCAAAAGACAAATTTGTCACTGTCCTAAATTATTGTAAAATTTCTTAAATTTGTATCGATATAGTAATACAGCCATTAATCACATTGGCATAGAATGAAAAACAATTTCTAAGGCATATAGACTGCTTTTACTTTCAGAAATATATAATAAACAGAAAATTTACTTTTTTGTTAGCTATAAGGAAATATTTCACTCTTGACGTCACTTAATACATTACAGTGTTTATTCTTCATTAGTTAAATATTTTCCTATATTTACTTTAAAAGCATGTAGTGGTACTGGTTTAGTTTATAGCTTGAATTTAAATAATGCAGTTTTTTTATGCTGGTTTTGTTTCTTCTTTTTCGTCACAAGATTAACTTTTCGTTTTAGAACTGGAAGGAAATGAACCATGAATGCAAGGGAGGGAATCCGTTCCGATTTTTCCTGTCAGCTCCCATGAGATTTATCATAATTCTTTTTATAGGTAATCTCTCTCTCTCTCTCTCTCTCTCTCTCTCTCTCTCTCTCTCTCTCTCTCTCTCATATACCCAAAATTTGCTTTCATTGATTAGGATTCTGACTACGATCATCATTGCTTGGTACTCTTAAATATGCAAATATAAATGCACAGGCATGAGGATCCATGTACATATGCTGGCTATTGAGCACTAAGAACGATAATGAAATACTCTCATTGATTGTATCGCTACCTCCTGAGTAACTTAGCTTTTATACACATGTATATTAATGGATACATACATTCACACACATAGAAACATACATGCTTTTGTTCTTCTACATATAATGTTTAATGACTATTCTCCCCTTTCAATTTAAATTATAGTGGGTGGAGATACTGGATATGCCATTTACAAACGGTATACTGATCCAGAAGGGGAAAAAATCGGAGTAGCAGCCCACATAGGTGGATTATTAGCAGGTAAATCTCCGTCAGTCATGATTCATAAAACCTATCTCCATCTCATTATACTAGACATGGCCCATTGGAACGAAAATATGATTTCAATAACAAACACCACTCGCTTGTGTAGTATCCATAACCAGACACTAATTCCATAGTAAACCTTGTAATCCTTTCAAACTACTTTTCATTTTGAAAGGTGATTGAAGCAAACTTTCTGAAAACATTCATTCCTTATGTATTTACTTTAAGATTATTGTGATGCTCTCCCCCTCTCACCCCAACTTTCTGGAAGATAATATTTATGTCATGACCTAATGATGGTCAGTACTGAATTTCACAGATATGTAACTCAAACGTAAAGGCTATTCATGGATAGGTTTTGTACCTTCAGAGTCGTTTTGCACTGGAATTTGTTTTAAATTTTACTTATTGATCAAACTGTCACAATTCTTATTTTGGAAGGACTGGTTTATGTTCCGCCACAATCAACTTTTAGAATTCACATTTTGCGATAATTCGGAATATTATGACACTGTTTAAACAAATCTAATTCATACACCAACCGTTCTAAATTCCACTAGTCCAGACGTATTGAGTTGGACTCGGTGAATAACCGCATCTCTGGCTAAATCGTTTGATAGCTTCATAAATAAAGGATCGTTGTAAAGAAATGTTTATATATTTCGCATATGCATGTAGGTCAAACAATATATTTTTGTCATCATATAATATATAATTTGCCGACGCTCGAACCTAAAATGGTTTGGTAATAATCTATATTATCTAATTAGTAAACGATGCATGGAGTACATGTTTGTGGTTTTTAAGCTCTACGACCATTAATAGCTACCTGACTGAGTCACGTCACACCATCTAATGTGACTGAAACAAGTTACACTTTAATTTGACTGAGACAAGTCGAACTTTAATTTATATCACAAAGATGAATTAATATGGAAGGGGATATTGTATTGCATGCATATTTATATTTGCGCACACACACACACACACACACACACACACACACACACACACACACGATCATCTAGAAGATTAAAAGCATCATTGTTCTTTTCATCTCTATCTGGCAGGTTTGCTGGTTGGTGTTCCATTTTTGAAGAATTTAATTGAACTCCCCTGGGAGAGAACTGTTGGAGTTGTTACAATGACTGTATTCATGCTGTTCGTTGTGACTGCTGTGATATTTAATGGAGTATATAATGGATATCCCCCTACAGACTGGTCTTAGATCAAAATAGCATCGCTGAAAATATTACTCTGTGTGTGTGTGTGTGTGTGTGTGTGTGTGTGTGTGTGTGCTATTGAACTTTGCACAACAATCAATGCCCACAGAAAAAAAATTGAAGTGGAAGATTGAACAAGATATGTATTTTAAAAAATAATGGAAGAAAAATGTCCGATACATTCTGGCAAACGAAATGAAAAGCGTAATTTGCCGCAACTTGGTGCTTTCTAGTCATTAAAAGTGACTGTAAGGAAATAAAGATAGCCGTAACATTTGCTGTTTTCCACACTACATGGACATAACCTGTTGAGAGGCACTTCCGGAAAATGGAGCTCAAGCATGGTGCACACTCTTCTGAGAGATATTTGACGATCGTTGCTGTATTTGTCTGGGACGGTGGTCTTATGTGTGTTAATTTTCCGCAATAAGCTATATAAACCCTCGTCAGTAACTTGTATGTCAGACATTGGTGGGTACGATCTCCATATAAGCTTGGTAGATAACTCTTATCCTCTTGTGTGAAGACTGATGGGTTTTGAAAACTAACTCAAAGTAATTATCTGCCTTAAGTTCGTCTGTCTCGCAGCTGTCATACTGATCTGATGTTAGGACAAATACACCAACCCATGGGATCCCTCTGGACGATCTTTGCGGTAGGACCTGACGTTTGATGGGAATACTTCAGATGAATTTATGTTGCTGTCTAGCCATGATTCCTTACAAATAACAATGGTTGCTGTGGTAGAGGAAATAATATTGCAAAGTAGTCCCTTTTCCACATACCTCATTTATAGATTGACAATTAATTACTAGGATTCTCATGGGCAAGGCAGTTCTAATTGAAGTGGGACCATGTGTTGTATGTACTCCTCTGCTTGTGTGGAGATGAAATAGCAGTTGGGTTACTAAAAGCTTATATCACCGTCTATCTGGGTGATGTCGCTAACGCATTGGTAAATGTTACTGGTATCGAAGACAAGCGTGTTAAATATTCCAACGGATACGTTTTCAAACCAGATTGTATATATTCACAGCTTATATTAATCACGGAGTGTTGTGAACACGGTAAATGGTATACCCATTCACTCTTGATAATACCAAACTTCCTACGAGTCAAAGCACACACAAGGTGTTGTCCATTTACAGGCTTTGTGGCAGACCCCAAAAGGAAACTTGATGGTTCTTGGGCCTAGATTTGGTTCTAGTACATATGATTCAGAGAACAAAAGACTACACAGACAGATGAAAGTGAGTTTATTTCTAAAGACTGGCTATTTTGCCTTCGACATTGTTACGTTCAAAGCGGTAACGAGGTGGGTGGAGAGCAACAATCTTGAGCGATCCCTTATTACCAGTGGTTGTGTGATATTACTATCATCTGCTGGTAACAACAGGGTAAATATTTAAAATATTTGTATAAAATGGTAATAAGATAAACTACTGTGATGTAACATGTTTTATCTCATACATACATACATACATACATACATACATACATACATACATACATACATACATACATACATACATACATACATACATACATACATACATACATACAGCCGAGTGGTCAAAAGTGCTCTCCGTTACGGATCACTGCAATCTCACCTCTGTCTGCGTGGGTTCTAGTCTCAGCCAATGTGGGTATGTGAGAAAGTTAGCCAGTAGGTTCTCGTGGGTCGGGGGGTTTCCCGGGTTCTTCCACCACCAATAATACTGACCACCATATATAGCATATCGTGTGCTGAAAAATTACGTTAAACAAACATACGTGTGTGTGTGTGAGAGAGAGAGAGAGAGAGAGAGAGAGAGAGAGAGAGAGAGAGAGAGAGAGAGAGAGTTGTCAAGGCTCAAACGTAACGCTAATCCGTTATTGGACAACTTGTTTTGCTGGCTGATCAGTAACTACAAACGGTCACTCAAATGCCGTTGGGCAGTGTTAATTTAGCACCTGCCAAGATCCTTAAATTGACAACATACATGTGCTCGCGGCGCAAACAAACCGGTTTTATACCACCTAGTAAATAAGGATGATTACAGTCTTTGCGCACATTGAGCTAACCCGATATTTGTCCCCAAGCACTTACATCATTACTGATGATGTGTAGATCATCTGACTAGTATTAACCAGTTTGAAAATGTTCGCACCCTCAGCAAATAATCCTGAATTATACAAAACAATGTGGTTTAATGCATTTTGCGGTGACAATGGTAATGTTGTGGAAGTAATTTTGCAATGTGAGCACAGTAACAACAGAAATTAGATGATGACAAAATAGGTCTCTGTTGAAAATACAATCAAGAGACTAAACATTGCCAAAAATGCTTGGCCAAAAACTACAAATGGATTAAGTACAACCAAGAAGGTTTAATAAGATAATTGGGTTGGGCGTCGGATTATAAAGAACACCTTTCGATGGTGACGCAAATACAATGTTTATTGATGAATGATTCAGTGAGAAAGATTGTTTGATTCGCGTGCCAACAAAATCCAAATAGTGGATATTTAACAAACACACCAACCTGATATAATGTATTTTGAACTGATATGCAAGAATAAACCTTAAATAGCAAAAAGATACAATGATTCGTGATTCAAAGCGATTCAACACAAACAATGGAAACAATGATTCGTGATTCAAAGCGATTCAACACAAACAATGGAAACAATGATTCACGTAAACATCGACAATTTCAACATGAAAACGATATTGTTCACTCAAATAGTGAAATATGATATGAACATTTGGGACATATATCTTTTGTACTCTCTCCTGTTAGATCTTCATAGACCAGGTAGGGAGGCCCTCCTGTATTTTTTTTTATGATGTTTGCTATTTTGTATGTATTGTTATTATGTTCATTGTATAAAATTATTGTTGGTCATTAATTTTTTTTGTATTTATATTAATTTCTAAATTAATTTTTAATTTTTTTTTCATTATTTTTTCTTTCTTTTATTCTATGCAATCATCATCTTCTAGGAAATAGTTTTCATCCCTTCTCGTTTCTTTCTCGGTTTTCTGCCTTCTTTTTGTCTTCGTCCTCTTTCTGTTTCTTTCTCTCCTTTCGTCCGTTGTTTCTTGGGCTATTAATGTTGACGTATTGGGTTTCATTTGCGCTATTTGTGTTTCTTCCATATTTTGCCCTGCTTGTTTAGCTGTTCCCTGTTATATTTGTAGTTTCCCTGTTGTTACTAGGATTGGATGATCTTCAAGTCGTTTAGTTCTTTGGTCTTGCATTTGTACTTGTGTAATTAAAATGTTTTTATGTAACTGATGCAGTTGTTGATCTTCTTGTAATCTCTCTTGTATTTGTTTTTGAGGTTGTAGTACTTTTCGCCTTGGTGTTTGGGTTGGGTTGGTCATTTTTGCTGCTCTTTCTCCTGTTGTTGTATTACATCTATCACTACGGTGTGTGTTTCTGTTTCTGTTGTTTCTGTTGCCAATTCTTTTCTGACTTGTGTAGTCTGGGTTTGCTGTTCTTCCTGTTGTCGGTTTTGTTTTTGTTGTCCTTCTTCTCGTTGCGTTCTTGGTGTTCCTTGTGTCTCGTGGTTTGTAGAACATTTTGATGGTGTATGTCCTGTATTCCCACATCTGCTGCAATTACGATTGTATATGCAGCCTTTGTACCGTGTACGAGTTAGAAAACCAAATACGTAAAACACCTGTATTTCTTTTAGTTTGGTCTTTTTCTATTTCAAATATCTTTGTTCCATTGTATATTGGTGTGGTGGCAATAGTCGCTAGTCTAGACGATATTACGTTAATGCTGTATTTCTCTTCACATTTCTTCACTACCGCTTCAAATTGGATTTCTAGTGGAAAATCTGATATATGCAGTTCTCCAGTTTGTTTCTTTATTTTCCTCAAAATTTGTGTTGGTTCCCTCACCATTATTCTGTGCTCTCCTACATACATTTCGCCTTACGGTAAGATTGGTGTTTTCCCTTTGGGTCTTATGATGTATCCCTTGTAGCCATTTGGATTGATTGACTTTAGTCTTTTGATGTATTCTCCATTTAGTACTTTCAAAGCAATCGTCGCCTTTGTTATTCCCGTTAACTCGTTTCGAGGTATATTCGACATATATGTGGTTCTTGTGTTCTTTCTTTATACTCTCAGTTAAGGTAGCTATCATCCTCTATCTCTATTATGCTTATCTTGAAAAACTTTTCAAGCTCGCTTATGTTCTTCATAGTTGCTACCATTGTTACCCGTATTTCTCGTGGCTATAAACTCGCTTATTTTCCAAACTATTTCATCCTTTTATTTCCTTCTCTTCTTTGTTATGTATTTGTTTTAGTATTTTTCCATGTTCATTATTATTGATCCATCACTTGTCTTGCATTCAGTACCCAGTATGTGTAGTCTCAGCTAATTGAAGTCCAGAAGCTTTGGTTCTTCACCACGTCATGACCTTTATCTTCTTCCAGGCCAACGTCACTCCCGACAGCAGCACACTGGGTATAACACAACCTAAATTAGCACCACGGCTAAATACCAATACAATGGTGCACAGTGCATATACTGAGATACAGTATAACAATCACTTCGTCCCTCCTTCAGTACTACACTCGGCATTAACCAGTCACCATTCACTAGTCACCGACCCTCCATCAACCACTAATCAGTCAGCTGAAATATAATATCCGAATCAGTATACTAACGAAACCGGTCATGTATAAATCCCCGCAATGGCGTTATGTATTGTTGAGTTGATTATTTTATACAAATTATATTCTCAGAACTACTGAACAAGGTGAGATAAACAGGTTCAGAAGTGAACCTGTGTCTGACAAGAATCGTATAGTACTTAACGTAACGCCTTCTCTTCCTTAATAAATACAACTAATAAATAAATAAATAATAAATAAATCCTTAATAAATACAACTAATAAATAAATAAATAATAAATAAATCCTTAATAAATACAACTAATAAATAAATAAATAATAAATAAATCCTTAATAAATACAACTAATAAATAAATAAATAATAAATAAATCCTTAATAAATACAACTAATAAATAAATAAATAATAAATAAATCCTTAATAAATACAACTAATAAATAAATAAATAATAAATAAATCCTTAATAAATACAACTAATAAATAAATAAATAATAAATAAATCCTTAATAAATACAACTAATAAATAAATAAATAATAAATAAATCCTTAATAAATACAACTAATAAATAAATAAATAATAAATAAATCCTTAATAAATACAACTAATAAATAAATAAATAATAAATAAATCCTTAATACAACATTAATAATGAATATAATCCTTCTGTTAAGTTACATTCAGGAAAACTGGAAAACAGACTATAATACTTCATGATAAGACAATGTCAGAACTACGGAAACTACAAGATAAACGTGACCGCAAAACAATTATATCCTATAATACACATAGGAAAATATTATTTAACTCCCATACCTCTACAGCTGGAGATCGCGAGTCATAAATAGGACTGCTCACTGACGAGACTTCTCGTAATGTGATGTTTTACTCTACTATCAGGTAATGTATACACAGGCTATATAGTCATACCCTGGTTGTGCACTCAGGGTAAATCGGTTTTCCCATCGTAAGCACTTTGTGGGATGAACCGAATTCACCATTTCGAAATAATATACGATATACATGAACCACACTCGGGTAACGCTGCGCACAAAAACGAAACCAGAGTACATGTATGTAATCCAAATACTAAATAAATGATAAATATATATCAATTTCGTGACTGAAGGTTCTGATGTTGCACATTTTTGTACTAAGTAGTCGGGGGAAATATATATGTGCCCTGGATACTTCATTCTTTGATGCATAAATCTTGTCTAATTCTTCCCTGGAATCACATAATGCAATATTCGTACACACAGTGGCAGAGGGATACGTGATACGTGAAATCAAAACAAACAGTTGATTCCTCAGAAGCAAAGCAAATTGTTGCAACTTTGAACAAAAGCGCCTTGAAGACGTTTGAACATAACTTTCAGCTTTTCATGCGTTTTGTTGCTCAAATACAATTGTTATTATTTGCGTTGATACGAATAAATATAACATCTTGAATTAGAAACCAAACTGGCTTCTTTGATTTTATCAATATCAGTGAAATTTAGACAGGTGCAGTAAACAGTCCGTTATTGTGAAACGGAATGCTGGTTAGTAGCTGACAAAAATCTTAGTTAAGGGTATACATATTGTGGTCACTGAAGAATACGATTAAAGATTAATATTTTGCAGTGATCCATCGAGTAAAATAAAATCAAGGAGCACTTCATTAATGAATTATACTTACCAAGACCAATCAAAATTGTTCGTTTTCTTACGTTTAACTTTTTTCAGATACAAGTATCTCTTCCATTTGAATCCTTTGTAGCAATTTCACGTTATATACCTTTACCAAAGTCGAAATATGCTTTTAAAAAAAGTACACTGAGCTGCACATGTGTAATAGTCTGAGAACATCTACGATTAGACAACCAAAATGATGTGTTGGTCTTTCATTATATAAAGATCAAAACTCAGAATTAGATCAATTTTATTTTATTTTGTTTTTAGATGGTCAGTGGCATTCTGTAGTCATTTGTAACATGTGACCTTCCCGTCAAAGTTCGTCTTCATATGCTAATGTCGTGCCGTATCATTAAAATAAAAATCTACATCCACAATACTGATATTGGATTGTCTGCATAACATGTTTTTATTTCAGTGTTCTAGAGATGGCGTTTTAAAACTAAGATTACTTTTCCTGTTATAAAAATGATGGTAGTGTATATTTAAGCATCTATTAACCCGAGTGTACGAAAAATGAAAAAGAAAGAGATGACGCAACCTTCCAGATTACATCAGAGCCTTTATGTAATAGATATTTATAAACGTCAAAACACGTAAAGCCTCAAATATAGTTGGGGAAGGACATTTTAGGAATATAAATTGCGCAAAGTAGGTAAGACATTTTCAGACATGTTATATGAAGATCAACCAATGGATAGTTGGTACATTTTATCAAAAATATAAAAATCAATTTGGAATACAGCCCGTTTCATACATTATAAAGTTGAATGTATTATATAAATGCTTTGCGTCAAATACCTACACTTTAATGAGCAGATCAGTGAAGAAGATAGCTTATATTTCATGATCAAAGTTTTGGTCCCAGAGATAAACAGGTGCATTTTTCTACTGCCTATACGTATTCTTTCTGCTTGACGGTAAGATTATAAAACATACAATTGTGTAAAACTCTGTTTCTTGTCTCACCGTTAAATGTGTATAATACCAGTAATCACGCAATAATAATGTCAATAAGAGTGACCATTCCCATGGCTTTGAAGTAACATAGGCCTTTTAAGGAAGTATTACATAACAAAGGTGGGACGAAATGGAACAGATACAATAAATCAAGGTATCGTGAGTGAAATGTTTCGATATGAGAGGCTACAAATGCACAAATCACTGGTACACAAACTGCTCACTATTAGGTTCAAACAAGAAGTTTAAATTTCCATTTGAATTCCAGACATAACCGGTGATTGCCACTATAAACTTTCCATTCTCCTTCACGATTTGACATTTGCTATCATTTTGCCAAAATCCTTTGAAATGATAGATGTGCCAGTTAGGAATATGAATTGAAAACTAGTTGTATTCAGTTTAATACGATTATTTCAGATGCAATAACTTAACCCATTAACAAGAATTACAAAACCGCAATTCCTTTCTCTACTATTACGTGGCAGTAGTGTGGGTTATTGATATGGCCCTAATACGACTTTGACTTTGTTATTCTTGATTCAGCACGAAAGAGATTTAATTGAGTCTTGAATCTTGATACTGTGTTAAATAGGCAGGGAAATTCATCCCATTTTTCAAAATGCCGCGATGGAAATGACAATGATTTCTGCTGATTGTCCTCTTTATGACAGCTTCACTAACATCCTGTTCAAACATTTTCACTCAAAAACTCCCACTTAAAGAGGCGTGTTTGCAACATTACTTGGTATTTTCTTCACTTCTTGGTCCCTAGAGACTCTGGATGCATTCGAGAAGACTGGTGCATGTTCTGGCGCCGTTCTCGACTCTCGAACATCCATTGGGATACTCGTTCCTGAGAAATAAAGTCTTTCTTTATCTTCGCAATGGAACGTCTATCTATCTATCTATCTATCTATCTATCTATCTATCTATCTATCTATCTATCTATCTGTCTGTCTGTCTGTCTGTCTGTCTGTCTGTCTGTCTGTCCCTTAGTCTTGTCGACCATTTGGGCACCACTGATGACCTGACAACCAGCTTCCTCCATTCCAATATGTTCTCTGATAATCTCACTGTGTCACTCAGCTTCAGTCCTGTCCACTCTGAGATGTTATCCTGCCATCTTTTTCTCTGTCTACCTCTCCTTCGCCCTTCCTGCATAGTACCTTGTATGATTGTCTTAGCAAGCCCTGTTGATCGTGTGACATGTCCATACCATTTCATTTTGCGTTTCTTCACAATTGTCAATAGCTCTTCATAGGGCCCAATCCAATGGCTTGCTTAATTCTGTTTCCCAGTTCCTAATTCGTGACATGATCTCTATATGAAATGCCAAGCAACCTTCGAAAAGAATCTCATTTCAACAGCTTGTATCCTCCTTTCGAGATCCGCTGTGAGGGTCCATGACTCACATGCATATAGGAACACAGATGCAACCAAGGAGCGCATCAGTATGATTTTTGAGCTGACTGAGGTGTTTCTGTCTTTCCAAATTGTCTTCAGCCTTGCCATTGCTGTTATTGTCAGCGCAATCCTGGAAAATATTTTTGGTTTTGATCCCTCGTCTGCCACGATGGCTCCTAAGTACTTGAATTTATTAACTATTTCCAGTTTTTGGCCACTAATCATGATGTCAGTGCTGATGCCACTGGTGTTGTTGGTCATCAATTTGGTCTTCTCTGCACTGATTTAAATACCAAAAGCAGTAGCTGTCCTGTCCAGTTTTCCACCAACTGAGCTAGCTCCTCCTCATTTCCTGCAAGGCCATCGATGTCATCAGCAAAGCGCAGATTCGTTATTATTCTGCCTCCAATACTGACAGTTCCTTCATGGTCTTCCAGTGCATCTGTCATGCATTCTTTCAAGGAAGATGTTGAAGAGAGTATGTGAAAGCAAGCAGCCCTGTCTGACTCCCACAATTGTCCTAAACCAATCTCCTATTTGACCGTTGAAGCAGACTGCGCTGGTGTCCTTGCTGTAAAGGCTTTCTACTTTCCTTGTTGTAAAGGCTTTCTACTTTCTACGACTTTGATCAGGTTGGCATTGATGTTGTACAGCTTCTTGGTGGACCAACGGGCTGCATGCCATACCCTGTAAAACGCCTTCTTAAAATCTATAAAGACATGATAAAGGTCTTAGGTTGAAAATCTGTTCAGTTATTCTTCGCCCTGGTCTGAAGCCTGACTGTTCTTTAGCTATGATTTCCTCTGCCCGCGGCTTCAGTCTGTTTAATATGATTTTTAGCATGACTTTGCTTGGGTAGCATATAAGGCATTGCTGAAAATTGCCTTTTTTCGGGAGAGTTACTATGAATGACTGAGTCCATGGTGTTGGCCATTCCCCTGTCTGCCAGATCTTGTTGCAGATTGTTAGTAGGGCGCTTATCATGGCTTCACCCCCTTCTTGGATTAGTTCTGCAGGGATGTTGTCTACTCCTGCTGCCTTCCCTTTTTTCAGTGATTTCACTGCAGCCTCTACTTCTTCTCGGAGGATGGGGTAGTTGTCAGTGGGTTGTTGAGTATGTCTGGGTCCCCTGTAGGTCTGTGGTTGTACAGGTTGTACAGGTATGAGCAGTATTATGTCCATCTCTTAAGAATGTCTTGTTCTTCTGTGAGACATTTCCATCCTTTATCTTGAATGATGAAGGAGCGTCCTTGTTTTACACTGGTCAGGTCTTTCACCAGCTGGTATGCTTTTTTGCTATTATTTTTCTTTAGATTGTTTTTCTTTATCTTTACACGGGTCTTCAATCCATGTCTCCCCTGCCTTTTTCATGCTTTTCTTGATAACCTGTTTGATTTCCCTGTATTGTTTTGCTCCTACTTCTGACTTCTTCTTCTTTAGCTCTCGACCCTTGTCACACAGATCAAGTATGCCAGTTGTAACCCAAGGTTTCTTTGGTCGTCGATGTTTGCCAAGGATCTCACTGGCTGTTTGGGTCACTGCTATGTAAATGTGTCGATCAATGTGTCTGTAACTGTGTTCTCTGCACTAAGAAGTAACAGTGGTGCAAATTTTCCTCCTATCTTTGCCTGGAAGGCTTCCAATATCTCTGTGTATTTTAGCTTGTCAAGTTTGAACTTGATTATCGTGGGGCCCTGTTTGTCGACTTTCTACCAATGTCTGCTCCTGGGAAATTTCTTGTCTTGGCAATATTTATACTGGTGTGGAAACGTCTCTTCACCATGATATAATCAATCTGGTTATGGTGTTCTCCATTCAGACTATACCAGGTCCACCTTCTGGATGCTTTGTGTTGACCAAACGTGTTCATCAGCTTCAGATCATTGAAGCTTGCAAATCCAATGAGCCTTAAGCCTCTGTTGTTGGTCTCTGCATTGCAGTAGCGTCCAAATGTGCCTTTCCAGTTATCAACGGCATCCTCTCTTATTTTGGCATTCCAGTCTCCTTGCACCACAAGAATCTATTTTCTTTGGTGTCTGGTCCAGGACTTCTTGCAGTTGGTCGTAGAAATCCTCTAATTCTTCATCATCATGGTCTGTAGTTGGAGCGTAAGCTTTCACAATGGTGATATTGAGTGGTGTTGCCCTCAAGCGTATGATGATAAGCCTAATGGAGACTGGCCGACAACTCATGACAGTGTCCACGGTGTCTTTGTGAACGAGAAATCCGACACCATGTTCATATTTATCATCTCTGCCAGAGTAGTATAGTTTATGGCCATCCTGTGTTGATGTTTCCCCAAGGTTCTTCCATCGCACTTCACACAGTCCCAAGATGGTCCAGTGGTATCTATTCATTTCGTGTGTGTCAGTACTTCTACCTTTCCAGGCGTTCTTAATGTTCTGATGTTCCACGTGTTACGTATATTTGATTGAAGTCATTTATTTTTATTTTAATTGTTTGTTTGTCAGATTCAAATTTGACATTTTTAGTTTAAGATTCATTCATTGGGAGATGACCTGTACTTTACAAATAAACACCAGATGTTGACCTCATTTCTGACCTAGCTTCAGAGTTGTAAACAAGCTTTTAAAATGATTGGATGATTCCAAGGACATTATGGAGCTTTGTTGTAAACATCTTTCTATTTTTAGTTGGGTCGTACGGTGTGCACGAGATTTTTTTAACGTAAATTTGTTCTAAAGATTCTAGAAAATCATGTGACCCCTTCCTTGTTTACGTAAAAACAGGTATATAAATTATGTTTTGGAGCAAACTATTTAGTAGAAGTTGGGCTGTTAGAATACTAAGTTGTGTGTCGTTTTGAGTTATTTTAAATTACCTTGTACTGGAAATTATTTCAATTCGTTTGGATCAAGAGGATTTATTTTGTTATTTATCTGGAAAATAATGGTGCTTATTGAATTTCATAAGACCATAACTGATTTCATCACGTGACATCGTCTTCCATCTTGGATGCTTCACTAAGATTCGAACTGGAAATTATTTGGACATTTTATTACCAGGACTTTTGCAATTTCACTAGTGGATTATATTTTGAATTATTTTTTTTGGATTAATTTTGGAATTAATTCTTAAAACCGTAAGTTTATTTTTTCTTTTCTGGAAAATATTTGTGCTCAATAAATTGTTTATTAAGTTTTTACAAGCTTGTTATTTTCACTCTTTCTATGTTGCTGTTTATTCGAGCCTAAGCACATAACACACGTACCAATGCTGATGTTGTTTCTAGATCGGAGTTTTGGTGGTAATCGTTCACCAGTAGCACACTTAACACCTCTGCCCTGGTGCAAGACAAAAGGCGCGGTCTTTGTTCCGGGCGACGACCGATCCGGTATGGGTGGAGGCAAAGTTGTCATTGCATGTGGTGTGTCTTGGCAATGAACCTGGCGGAGCCCATCCCTCTCCAGGCTGTTGACTACAGCCGAACTCCATGTTACTAGTGGCTCGCCTTGGTCCTGGACACATGGCCGTTGAGTCCTTCTTGGGACTCCTCCGCCAAACAGGTACTGTGGCAGCACCCTAGCCTTTGGTTATCCAAAACCTAACCTGCAAAGGCAGCAGGGGACTCGTGGAGGGCGGCGGTGTCTATATCCCGTGCAAATGTGAACATCTACCCACTGCCCAATGGAACGTACCAAGCAAAATATATAACATTAACAACATATAGCAAAACAGACATAGCACACATGAGACTTAGGGGACCAATGGCAAAGTTCACAAAGAAGAAAAGTGGAAGAATTAACCTACTGGGGAATCAAACTACCATGGAGTAGCCACCCTTTAGAAACACTAGGGAAAAATTACACCGCAAAACAAGAACTTTTTTGTGGAAATCTTGGAAAAGAATAAGACAAGTATACACACTTTTGGGGGGGGGCACCATGTACACATAATACAACTTTTATTTTTTGGAAATAGGAGGATCTGTCTCGTGCCCCCGTCCCCCCCCCCCCCCACACACACACACAAGTACCAAGCAAACAGCGCGGAAGTCAACCGGATCATAGGTTAGCAGGCCTACACTTATACACAACTGCAGAGATTATTTTATAATTGCTTCAATTTTTTTTTTTTTAAATCTATGTTTAATTTTGCATTTTTTTTAAAAACACTTTCTTTTTCACTCTGTGTTGATAGTGTATAATGGGTTATTTTCTTCACTCTGTGTGGATATTATATAATGGGGCTTTTTTGTCCTTTTCTCTGTGTGGTTAGTGTATATATGTGTTTATATTTTCTTCTCACCTCTGTGTGGATAGTGTATATTTGTGTTTATATTTTCTTCTCACCTCTGTGTGGATAGTGTATATTGGGTTATTTTTGTTATACTTCTGCCATCTTTGGGGATAATATATACGTTTTTTGTTTATATCTCTTCCTTGAGTGTGGATAGTATACTTTGGATTTTTTTCTTCTTCCCTCTGTGTGGGTAGTAGATTTGGGGTTTGTTTTTTATTCTTCCTTTGTGTGTGTGTGTGTGTGTGTGTGTGTGTGTGTGTGTGCGCGCGCGCTTGCGTACGTTTGTGTGGATAGCATATTTGATGTGTGTATGCGTTCGCATAGGTTAGTGTGGATAGTAGGCATTGTGAGTTATTTTCATCTTCACGTATGTGAATAGTATATTTGGTGTTTGACCGCTCCGGTGGCCTAGTGGCTAGAGCGTCTGCAGCGGAAGCGGGAGTTGTGGGTTCGATCCCCGCCCGAATCATACCAAAGACTTACAAAAATGGTACTAACTGCTGCCTCGCTTGGCACTCAACATTAAGAGATTAGTGTTATGACTGGTCGGCCTGGTGTCAGGATAATGTGACTGGGTGGGACATCATGCTACATGTCTGGCACATGATGTCACAGTGCTAGACATCACTATAAACTGCCTCACTGTAGGCATCGTAGCGATATGACTGAAACATTGTTAAAGCTACGTTTAAAACAATCCTAATCAAATAATCAAAATATTTGATGTTTTCACTCCCTTCTGTGTTGGTAGTATATTTTTAGTTTGTTTTCTCTCCTTTCTGTGTTGATAGTATATGTGTGGTTTGTTTTCTCTACCTTTTGTGTTGATAGTAAATTTGTGGTTGATATTATACTTGTGTTTGTTTTTAGCTCCTTTACTTGTTGATAGTATTTTTCTGGTTTGTTTTTTGCTTCTTTCCGTGTGTGGTTATTAGATTTTGCTCTTTTTTATAGTACATGTATATATTGGGTTTGTATGCGTTTACGTACGTTTGTGTTTATAGTATATATTGTGTTTTGTTTTCACTCCCTCCTGTATTGATAGTATATTTATGGTCTGTATGTTTGTTGTTGTTGTTGTGTGGTGGGTTTTTTTTATTTCTTCTTCCCGTGTGTGGATAGTAGATTTAGGGAAAACACTTATAGAAAGGTGTTGGGAGTAGATGTGTAATAGATGAAATATACTAGGGCAAACAGAAAGAAAAAAAAGAGGAGTTTGAAAGACTGAATAATAAGTGGATAAAGGTATTGGAGAAATTGAGATCCATGGGACAACCTGTCTTGATGCCCGAGACGGAAAAGATGAAAGGAGTCATTGAGAAAGTCTGGAAATTATGGAAGAACTGAAGAAAGAAGAAGACAAATGCCTATTCGGGATCACTTAAGTCGTCTGTATAATTGTTTATGAATGTTCGTGACTAAATTGTATGTTGGATGTGTTATGTCAGTCTATATAATTATGTCCTACTCTTTGGTCCGGAGTGAGATCAGCCCCGTGTCTTATATATTGTAACGTTGTTACCAATCTTCAGTACTTTGACGTCACCACACCTGTTCCATTCCTATTACCCTTATAAAACAACCACACTTTCCCTCCCTTGTCCATATACAGGCCCAATATTCCCCATGTTAAATTCCCATTGTCCTTAGATGTGCCCAGGGTATCTGAAAAGTCCAAGGGGTTCTGTAATGTATTTTCCGTAGTGTACCTTATATACTACTACTATCAATTATACCATGTTACACAATTTACACCTTCAACATGTTCGGATATTAACAAATCGTGCCTTGGAGAACAAACTTGTAAGAGCAAGCACGCTTGAATCACGCATGTTAGTCTTTTTTTTATATAATTACTTGTATACTTTCCTCAATAAAATTTTCCCTAAAACCAGTTCCCTTCCTTTCTTTCTTTACTTTTATCGTTTTTTGTTTTATTTTTAGTCATCGCCACTTGCATCACCACCTACATCAACAGGATCTTGCTGAGCAGCAACTATTGCCGCTTTTGTCTCACAGAATCACGAACAGGAAGAAATTTCTTGATTGCTTCTGTTCTTATTCGAGCTACTCTGGTGTAATTATTAATATAGAACAACGGTTTTAATTAGGTAAACAAAATGAAGAAATAGCAACAGAAAGGGCGTGACCTCAATGAAACGTTCGTTAGGTAAACGAACGCACATACAAAATTTGAAACAACACTAAGGACAAAAGGCAAGGTAACAAAATAAGCTAAACCATTTAGAGAAAATCTGTTGGAGGATTCGGTTTGGAGTTATTGACCTTACATTTTATCATTTTCCTAGGAACCTTTATTTTGTAAAAATGACGTTTCAGCAAAAGGGTATGTTCACCTTCTCTGCTGCTGATTCGAACCCCGGCCGAGTCATACCAAAGGCTTCTAAAAATGGTACGAACAGCTGCATCGCTAGGCGCTCAGCATTAAAAGGTTAGTGTTAGGACTGGTTGGCCTGGTGTCAGGATAATGTGACTGGGTGGGACATCATGCTACATGTCTGCGGCATGATGCCCCAGTGCTGTCATACTGCAGACAGCAGTGTTATGAATGGAAAATTGTTAAAGCTACGTTAAAAATCCAAATCACACACACACACACACACACACACACATGTGCATTTCAAAATTTCATCTATATTAATTTTTTTATTTTTCGAGTCGTGATTTGAGATTACTAATCATTTAGCAAATCAGAGATTTATTTTAGCAATAACTACAAGATGGAAAAATGTAAAGATTATTACTTGAATGCAGAAAAATAAAAATATAGCCCGAACATCCATCTCTCTCTCTCTCTCTCTCTCTCTCTCTCTCTCTCTCTCTCTCTCATTTAGTTTAAGTTCCTTCTTCACTAAATGAATAGATAATGAAAATAGGAATACAAAGTAACTGGAAAACCCACACACGAGTACACGTGACAGCTGATCAATAATCTTCCCTCTTATCTCGATCTCACTGGATCTTCATTAATTGTTTGCTTTGCTAACGTACATTTTGTAATATGTTTTTTGGTATAGACAACTATTGATAACATATCGCTGTCAATAACAGCTAAACCGATAAATCAACAACCCAAATCTTTGTCGATAGGAATGGACGGATATGTTGGCTTGGTGTTATCTGTTCATAAAATGTGCAATTTTGCTGCATGCAAATCATTCCTAACCCGAATATCGAATATCATGCTGTGAGGAGTTGATATATCGGCCTAACAGATTGCTCTAGTGCGGTGATTCCCTATCTACATGTACAACTCGGTTATTTTTAGAAAGATGGCGCGCTTGTAAACAGTAATGGTTCGCTGGTTTGATCAACAATCTGCACCCACACATCAGTGTAGCTAGCTATTCGTAACACATATTTTACTGGTTATTACTTAGGAATCTATGAGGTGAACTTAGGACTCCGGAACGGCAACGAACGAAAACATTATGTCGAGAGGTAGAAGTAGACCGAGCGCGCGAGATACAGGTGCTGTCGAATTAGTGGATATGGACGATCAAGATTTTCGACGGGAATTAGAACGGGTGAGTGCAACTTTCCATTTCATTTTAGAAATGCTTCACACGGACAAATCCTATATTTATGTCGCCAAGCCACAAAAGCAGTGAATGGCTATCGATTCGGTACACCTCATATGTTCCATAGCTGGTGTAAACTTAAAATATTTTGATAACTAAAGCCAATTTTCATTTTATGTAATTTTTGTCAAGACAGCTTCCATCGTTTGGGGCCAACGCCCATATCGGTGCTTTTGCTGTACAACAGACTATTACGAGGTTCTTTAAGATGTAGACCGCATAGTTGACCTGGGAATTTCTAGGTAAATAGATTACTAATCCAGAAAACTATGTGGCTGCAATGTATAGTGTAGGTCGCCATTAGACATGACCTTGCTATTTCCAGTAAAGTATTTTTTTGTTTGATTTTTTTTATAAGCATGACCAGGTTGCAAGCAGAACGCTTGTTTAATTTTATGTGCCCTTTTTTTTAGTCATTAAAGATATTAAAAGTTGGTCCCCTGAACGATTAAACATATCAGAACATGTATCCATAATTGACATTAAAAATTGGTAGTTGGTCCCCTGAGTCATCATAAATATCTGTATCCATTCAAGATATTAAATGTTGGCTCCATTAGTGATTGAAAATCCATAATTGACATTAAAAGTTTGTCCCCTGAGTGAATGAAAGTCCATAATTGACATTAAAAGTTGGTCCCCTGAGTGAATGAAAGTCCATAAATGACATTAAAAGTTGGTCGCCTGAGTGAATGAAAGTCCATAATTGACATTAAAAGTTGGTCCCCCAAGTCATCATAAAAATCTGTATCCATTAAGGATATTAAATGTTGGTCCCCTAAGTGATAAAAAATAGATAAATGATGTTAAAAGTTGATCCCATTACTGATCATAAATATCTGTATCCATTAAGGATAGTAAATGTTGGCCCCCTGAGTGATAAAAAATCCATAAATAAAATTAAAAGTTGGTCCCCTGAGTGATTAAAAAAATAGGTAAATGACTTTTAAGTTGGTCCCATTACTGATCATAAATATCTGTATCCATTAATGATATTAAATGTTGGCTCCCTTAGTGATTGAAAATCCATAAATGACATTAAAAGTTGGTCCCCTGAGTGAATGAAAGTCCATAATTGACATTAAAAGTTTGTCCCATTAATTTACTGATCATAAATATCTGTATCCATTAAGGATATTAAATGTTGGCTCCCTGAGTGATCATAAATATCTATCCATTAATTTTAAATAAAGTATATTATGAAATCTTTTTTCCTATTATTCATTAAATTTTAACTTCAAATATCTTAGACAATGCAGACCAATTAAACAAGACTATTAAAATATCAAGTGTTTTGCTGAAATTATTTTTAGTGGGCCTTTTTATCTCAACTAAGCCAAAGGATAGCCAGATTTTAATCAAAGACTCGAATGCCAACAACACCGACATTTGATTCCTGTATTACTTATAATACTTTTAAAAAATCCCTAATTTGGCCTAAACTTTAAAGATTACAGCAATAAAGTAATCATTTAAAAGCTATTAATACCAAATCCCATAACAGCAAAGCAATCAATTCATAGCTATTACTAGCTAAGCCCATAACAATAAAGTAATCAATTAATATCTAAGCCCATTAACAATCAATAAATTAATAGCTATTAATAGCTAATCCCATAACAATAAAGTAATAATTTAATAGCTAATCCCATAACAATAAAGTAATAATTTAATAGCTAATCCCATAACAATAAAGTAATAATGTATTAGCTAATCCCATAACAATAAAGTAATCATTTATTAGCTAATCCCATAACAATAAAGTAATCATTTATTAGCTAATCCCATAACAATAAAGTAATCATTTAATAGCAGATCCCATAACAATAAAGTAATCATTTATTAGCTAATCCCATAACAATAAAGTAATCATTTATTAGCTAATCCCATAACAATAAAGTAATAATTTATTAGCTAATCCCATAACAATAAAGTAATCATTTAATAGCAGATCCCATAACAATAAAGTAATCATTTATTAGCTAATCCCATAACAATAAAGTAATCAATTAATAGCTAAGCCCATTAACAATCAATAAATTAATAGCTATTATTAGCTAATCACATAACAATAAAGTAATCATTTATTAGCTAATCCCATAACAATAAAGTAATCAATTAATAGCTAAGCCCATTAACAATCAATAAATTAATAGCTATTATTAGCTAATCCCATAACAATAAAGTAATCATTTAATAGCTAATCCCATAACAGTAAAGTAATCAATAAATAGCTATTAATATCTAATCGCATTAACAATCAAACAATCAAATAATTGTTATTATTAGCTAATCTCATAACAACAAAGTAATCATTTAATGGCTAATCCCATAACAATGAAGTATTAAATAATAGCTAATAATAGCAAATCCCATAACAATAATGCAGTCAGTTAATTTCTATTATTAGCTAATCCCATAACAATAAAGTATTAATTAATAGCTAATCCCATTTTGCAGACACACTTCATTGCACCAGTTCATACAATTGTTAAACAGTTCAGACACAAATACAATAAATACCCAAAACTGTATTGGTGAATTACATGTATGCCATGTGGGTAATAATTATAGTAACCCAGGGGATCCATTACCCATACTTAAATCACATGATTTGCTTAGTATCCAATGCTTACCTCTTTCAACAGAAGTATGAGAAGTAGACTATCTTCATATGGATAGGTGGCATACATGGGGATAAATATTAAAAATTTACAGGTCAGCATCATTAAACATAGCTAAAATTACCTAACACATTTCACACACAGTATTTAAAATTAATTATGTACTTTTATCTATATTTATTGTTGCTGACCTGCAAATTTACTGAATTTCAAATAGGATACAAATTTGTGATGCTGTGTGGAATGAACAATAGTTTTTCAACATCTTGAGAATAAATTCATACATTTCATCACTGTGATCAATGTTTGCTCAGGCAAATTAGATTTTTGTACAAAAGATGTGTTATGTGTTTGGGCTCTTACAAAACATAACAGGAAAAAAGTAAAGACAGCAAGCTTTGTAAAATTTAATAAATATGTTGCCATAGAAAATTAAGTTAAAAATAAGAAAATAAGCATATGGTTTTACTAATCAAATCCAAAAATAATTCAAGAATTCAAAATCGAAGTCCTAGTAATAAAAAGTTATAATGAAACTGAATTTGAATCCATATGATATCCATAATGGAAGGCGATGCTGGAGTCAGCATCACACTGTTATGTCATCAGTTTTTGTTGAATCACAGAAAATAATTTGAATTCTTTATAAATCTTGATAACTGTTATTAATCCAAGAATTAATTTAGAACAGAAGTATTTCCAGGGAAAACAATTTTGAAATCCAAATAATTTGAAGAAAACAAGATAATTAGTCCAATAGCTGATCACAACATAAAACAATTTAACTTCTTAAGTGTTAAGGCAAGAATTATTATCACTTTTCAAAACATTAGTAATAAATCTAGCTAAAATACAAAGCAGATGCCCAGTGTTGGTCAATCCTCTGGAGAAAACCTAATTGATACATGTTTTGTGGCATGTGGCAGAGTTTATTATGCCGCCACTATGGTATGTGTGTTATGGTTGGGGTAGGGTGCTCCCAATATTTTATTTAAATTATTAAATAAGTCCCGTCTAGGCTTGATTTTGTAGAATATGAAATTATGGTAGTGATAGAAGAGAGGTAAAGCCCGCAATCAGCAATTCCAACAATTAAATTATTGAGTACACAAAAGTTTAAATTCAAATGAATAACAGTTTAATACAATTCATTAGTCAAATGATAATAATTCCCTAATTAATAATAATAATTCCCTAATTAATAATAATAATTCCCTAATTAATAATAATAATTCCCTAATTAATAATAATAATTCCCTAATTAATAATAATAATTCCCTAATTAATAATAATAATTCCCTAATTAATAATAATAATTCCCTAATTAATAATAATAATTCCCTAATCACTATTCTTCCTCTGGACCATGTGATAGCCTATTGCATCATTTGATTTATAGTATGAGATAGCTTTTCCACATCTTGTTTCCTATTCTCCTTCCAACTTCCCTCCTAACTCCTTCAGATTCTCCCCCATGACTGCTTCTTCTGTAATTTCTCCTCGACTCCTTTTCTGACTAGCCTTGAATTCACAATTGACTTCAACACTAGTCTTTATTCTGTCTCCCTCCTAGAGACTCGGGACTAAACTATACCGGAGGTCTTCTGTCCCCTAAAAGCTTCTTTTACAAAACTTTGTCTTTCTTAGAACTTCCTAAATTTCCCTGCCAAATTATGAGTGGCTTCCCCAATGTATTGCTTTATAACTTTCCAACAGGATGTTTGGGCAATTACTAAGTCCTAGCTACAAAATACTAAATTAAATTTAGATGGAAATGGTGACCACACACTATTAATTCCAATTGGATGTCAATTATACCCTGTTCAGTTGAACTTAGCAGATAATGCCCCTGGGCTGTCTGTCAACATGGTGAGATTTTGATGCACATAAGGGTCATTTGTTCTTCAATAAAGCTTTTAATGTCCATGTGCAACTTTTCACACCCAACAATGCTGGGTTCTTGTACCTTAACAAAGAGGGCCAACTACATGTGTAACCACGGTGTCTAACATATTTGCATGGCTTCTAACCATTTCTTTGTTCCACTGACTTACACAATCATGGGCAAGGCAATGTGACAGTCATGTACTTCAAGTATGGCCTCTATTCCATTTTATGAATCATACTTTGAAAAAGAATTTTAAAAAGTTGTTTGTTACAATTTTTACTGGTTCTGAAGCAAGGTCAGGAACTAGGTCCAGCCTTGGTGAACTAAACCTGGACATTATTCAGTGAGTTTAATAAATATTAAATCATTACAAATTTGAGATTCTTTTTATCACATAGTTTATTTTCAGTGGAAATTATTTAAATCGAAAGAACAAATAATTTAATTCATTCTGACAGACAGTGCACCTTGCATTTGTTGTGCATAAAATATAGTCCCAATCAGAGTTGAAGTAGTAAAAGTAGATTGTGCTTTTTTTTTCAAACTATAAATTAAAGAAATTTTTTCAAAACAGAAGTATCAATGCGATGTGATGCCACATTGTTAAATATGGTATTTAGTAGGCCTAGAGTAAATGTTTACCCTAGAATGTCCCTTTCAGAACAAAACATGACATTGTTGCGATTTTTATGTGAAATATGATTATTGGGTGCAGAAATTCCCACATTTACTGCAATCCATTTGTGACCCAATATTTGCAGTATTTGACTGAACAATAGACTGCACAGAAGATGTAAACAAATTTCTTTTCAAGTCCGATTTGCATCCCATACACACTGTGTAAAGATCAGCTGTGGCCGGATAAAGTTCTGTTACTTAAATTAAGAGACCCATTTATGTCCATATTCTTCTGTGAACAGAGGTGAGTTTATTTACTTATGTAAGTTAACATTTGAACCACACTTGTATATATGGTGAATTCTATATCTATGTTACAGATATACCTCCCCTCACCCCCACCCTGCCATCAAATAAGCAATACCCTTAGTTTTATATCTTAATGTTCTTGTTTTGTAGTTTTATGCCATTTTTCGCATTTGACATTATTATACATGACATAACATACCCATGTTCAGACATCCAAAATAATTTTCCCTCAATTTTCTTTCACGAGTCATTAAAAAATGGCCATCAAAAATGTTCATTTAAAACAAAACATTCCAGAAAGTTGGGTTCAAAATACCTTTCCATGATCCCAGCCAATCACTGAAAAGGATACTGCACAATAATTTCATGGGCTTATTTGGACCAATCAGAATCACATAAAGTGCGATTTTAACATGTACATGTAATATAACAAATATAAAACTGCACATACTATAGGAAAACTACACCTACTATGTGATAAAAAGTTTCTGTAAAGTTGTTTATGTAAATTTTTTAAAAAATTATTTAGAACTGAACTCTTTTCCAGTAAATAAAGTTAAATTACAATAGCAAGTAATGGAATAAAATAAATTTAAACTTACAAATTAAATTAAATCAAATATACATGACAGATGGAACTAGACTCTCTCTCATTAATACAAATAAGAACTCTCCAAATGATACAGGATCACTGTCATCATTCACAGCTATTGAATTTTATATTCACCATACCTTGAACATATTGTTACTAAAGTTGCATGTGGTTCATGTTACCATATGCACAGACAACAATCCAAATTCTGAGTTAATGGTCCAATTACATAGATTTCATAAATATCTTTTCATCAACATACACCATTTACATCTCCTATTGATTGGGAAGGTATATATTTTTCTGTTACCCACATGTTACCATTTTATATTTAACTATTTTGTTTTTTTTATATCACTGGTCGATATTAAACCTCGTATTTTTAAAACATGTATAATTACAACCTATTGTATGGCGCTAAGTAGCCTAAAAGTACTGGTGCGCCGTTAAAAATCAGACAAACAAACAAACATAGATTTCACATCCTTTGAACAAACTTTTTTTTCCCCTAAATCTCTTTCTGGTGATGACACTCTTTTGCTTTCTATCCAGCTGGTTTGCTTTGCTACTGAATATGTTGCTCATTTGTCATCCTTGCTACCAACTATGTTGCTCAGATGTCATCCTTGTTACAGTTGTCATCCTTGTTACCATGTTGCTCAGTTGTCATCCATTGTAGTCTAGGGGTGGGGTTCTTCCGAAATATTTAAATGAATTATGAGGAAGTTCCCCTGACCCGTAATTAAAAATGTTAAATTATTGATAATAGATTTATAGCTGTGAGCCCCCAGTCAGCAATGCCGACGGTTACATTATAAATAAACACAAAGATAAAATTCAATTAATAACAATTTAATAAAATGTGAACTTTATACGATAATTAACAATCACTCGTCTCTCCCTTGACCAAGTGACGGCCTAGTTCATCACGTGATTCCTTAGTGTGAGTATAATTTCCCCTGTCCTTGTGATCTACTCATCTAATTTTCTGTTACACTCTTCCTTCCGTCTTTCTCCTCCTTTCCTTTCCTCCTTTGACTATTTGTCCCTCCTGTCTTCTTCACTTCCGTTCCACATTCCTCCTGTCTATCTACTCCAACTTATAATTTCCTTCTCTCCTCGTAGCTCCTTCTACTTCTCCTTCCTTCCGTCTCTCAACCCGAGACTATGACAAAACTTCTCAAGACTGTCACCCAAGGCTTCCTGTGAAAAACCACAAAGCATTAACAAAGGGGTCATAAAATCTTACCTCACACTAAATCAATAGTTAACCATCAGCTATGGCGGTACGGTTTTGGTCACGCAGGCGCACACATCGAAATTACCACACACGCTTCTCGCAATTTACACAATGGCGCAATTAAACGGTATCAGAAAATAATTCTGCCGACATCCATACACTGCGTCATATCAGTACCTACACGCAGATGTGTGTGTGTATATATATATATATATATATATATATATATATATATATATATATATATATATATATATATATATATACAACCACATAAAAATATATCAAATATCACCGTATTATAATATTACTACGATTAGATGTCTGTCTGTATTTTTTTTTCTCACAAGCATGCCCAAATATCCAAATATTCATATACTAATTTTACACACTGTGACCAGTCAATTTAACAATGGCGAAATCTATAATTACATAAACAAATGTGCTACTCTACCATAATATAACCACACAGTGAATCATAATATGAATTCTTACAGCGGCTAGTAAGCAATCTAATTCTTTACAAATATCAACTCATCTTTTCAAAGATGCAAACATATTAACTAGCGAAATAATATGCAAACATATTAACTAACGAAATAATATGCAAACATATTAACTAACGAAATAAGAAGCAACATATTACATCACAAAATAAGATGTAGCATAGTAACATCACGAAATAAGAGGCAACGTATTGACATCATAATTAATTATTCGTACTATGATTCTAGTAATATAAATATAATATATATATATATATATATATATATATATATATATATATATATATATATATATATATATATATATATATATATATACACGACAATCCTTCAGTTAAAATTGCAGTTGTATAAAACAGAGATTGAACACTATTTCACTGACCTTGAAGCTGTATATCTTTTAGATTCCCAGATTTTAAGATTTACGCGCCAATTCACAGCTGGCAAACGGAGTTCCTGTTCCTTAGTGAAAAACACTTCCCATGGATTAGAACGAACTAATTTAATTTCTATCGACATAAGATATTATTCTTGGTTTAAAACAAGGGCCCACCCATATCGCATTCTGATTGGGTGGCGCTTGGACCCTGTCCAATCGTCGAACAGTCAATTCAAATCTACCTGTCTGTCTTGGAGAAACTGTAACTAACGTCCACCTACTCGTCGGCCACGCTACCTTTGATGTGGTCATAAGCTCCACACCTACGTGACATTTTTAACCCCCCTTGCCGCGTTTCTTCTCTCTCGACCCAACTTAGACCATCTTACGTAAGGGGATCAGCTTTACCTTGGCCAATTTTACACATCAAACACGTGGGTCAGAATTACCTTTTATACATGTACAAGTGGGTCGGGATAAATCGTGACATCCATGTTACTATGTTGCTCAGTTGTCATCCTTGTTACCATGTTGCTCAGTTGTCATCCTTGTTACAGTTGTCATCCTTGTTACCATGTTGCTCAGTTGTCATCCATGTTATCAGCTATATTGCTGTTTCCATCACTGTTGCCCTGTAGACAATTATGTTGCTTCATCTCTAACACAGTTGCCCTGTTGCCAACTATGAGACTATACTGTAATTCACATGCTATACCAATTTGCTATTTTATTACATTGTATACACATCAATGATAATAAAATACATACATCCAATGAAAATACTCACCATAAAATAAAAGTTATAATTATTGCAAACACCATTTAAATACATGTACATACCACCTTTAACTTTGCTTCAATATAAATATCTTAACAGTAAAATACAGCAGACCAGGTATTTGCTTATTCCATGACGGTATCATTGGATCTTAACTATTGTTTCATTGGTGGCCTTAATAGTTATAGCATCCATCTTGGGTTGCAAGTTAAAACCCCAGGCAAATCATATCAAAGACTAAACATTGTACATGTACATGTACTAGCATTTGCCTTGCTTTGTGGTCAGTATTAACAGGTTAGTTTAAGGACTGGTTGGCCTGGTTTCAGGACAGTGTGACTGGGTGGGTCATGATGCCCAGTGCTAGACATCACTATAAACTGCAACACAGCAGACAATGTAGATATATGACTGGAATTGTTTAAGCTACATTAAAGTTCCAAACACACACACACACACACACACACACACACACACACACACCTATTTAATTAGTGTAATGTAGCCTTTAACATGTTAAAAGTGGTGTTAAAACCCACAAAACAAACAGGATTTTTAAAAAAAATGCTTTCTTACTTCAGCTGTTCATTGAGCAGCACAACAATATCAGGTTTTGTGAATTTAAATATACACCATTGATTAAATGACTTCAGGCAAACTGCACTAAATATGATGTGCTTTTGTTTTCATTTCATATCCTGGAAAATGTCAACAGACCTTCAAGCCTATTTTTGATAGGGTAAGTTGAGCTGATTGCTTTATGTACAATAACTATTTATGTAAACACTTCATCAGATGTCAGACCAAGTGTCAGAAATGTAAATTGTGTATTACATGTAAGCCAAATTAATTAAATCAGTTTTCATTTGCTTAGTATCATATATTTGCTCAGAATCTTTACTACTGGGCATGTTTTTCTGTATGAAAAATCTGTGAACATGAACAAGGGCAGTGAGTCAAAGAATCTAAGATGATCAGACAGATAACAGTAAATCCAGGAAAAGGATAATACTTGACCTCTGGTGAAATTGCCCCTCCCTCATTCACTGTGGATTTATTTATGTATTAGTTTTATTAAAACCAAGTGTTAACATTTTGAAAAATTGTGTAGTTTTTGAAACAAGATTCATAAGTACATTGTACGTTTATAAGCAAGCATTTCTCTTTTGTTTATAGAATAGTTGAGTGACAGTTGTTGAATTTTTTATGTGGTTTATCTTGTGGTAAATTCTCCTCTATGCCTATTAATTTGGCAAGCATTTGTCTCTTGTTGTGGAATAGTTGATTGACAGATGACTCCCTTATCAGGTGGGACAATTAACCCCATTTTGTTTTGTTGTACCATCTGTACTCACTTATAAGTTAAGTCAAACTGCAAACAACAAAGCTCCTGATATGCTATAGCATAATGCTCATGTAGTTCATTGTCTGTGGTGATTGTTTTACTGATTACACAAACTGCATGGTGATCTGGGTCTGTGCAATTTGCAGTTTGACTCGTCTTACATGTGGGGATGTATGGTATTTGATAATTTAAATTTGTATTTCTCTAATCATCTGTAACAAACTTACATGTACAATATTAGGCTATGCAAAACTTACATGTATATCATTGACCTTATTTGTCTTGTTTAGTCAAGTTCTTATCAGTACACAGTAAAATGCAAGCATACTGCATCACATAACTGTAAGGTTGATGCATATTTTATACTGGTATTATTATTCCCACACATCGACTAACCATTAAAGTATTCATTAATTAACTTAAATTGGGCACATAATTTGTAATTAAATTGTAAAAAATGAAGATAAATAGGGCATAATTTCCCATAAAGCATTAAAGCGGAAATATTTACCAAAATGTCCAAATGTGTCCATGGTTTGCAGTAACCAAAATTATGCCATTTAATGGAAGCAATTAGAAACTCAACTTTTTCCCTTTTCTGTATGCAATTTTTATTGACCAGCCAACATCTGGAAAATGTGTACATCATACCTCACTCAGCTTGTGAGTGTTTCATTTGCTGTGCTTCAGGTTTAAGACGTGTTTGTTAGTTATGACTGCCAGTTTCAATAAGCATCAATAGGATTGCCATTATATTGTTTTCAACTGTTGTATGACAACAAAATTGCTAAAGGAATAGATGTACTGCAAGGGCAAGTACAAAAGATACTCTTGTAGAATCAGCTATCTTGACTAAGAAACTATGCTTACCAGCATGAAATGGCCTTTCTGTAAAATGAAATCTGACAGAGGTGTAATGCCGGTACCAGGAAAAATGTTTTAAGATGAGTGTTTCTCAAGTGTTTTTTGCAATACGTACAAAGGTATACCGAATTTATATTAGGGACCAGTAATTTAATGTTCTGGTACAGGAGCCTGACAAGTGCTTTGTTAAAATTGATGAACAAATTATCTTGGTCTGATTTGCAGCAAAATAACCTCATATTATATTCCAGTATTGTATTTGAACACGTTAATTATATTGCAGTCTCCCCCACCCATCCCAGTCTGTACCTTATAGTTGATAAATTTATTATGTTAGTGTTAATTGTTTTATGAGTCATAATCTAAAACTGTAACTAAAGTGGTCATGGATAATATCCCCAGCCAAATCATATTAATGACTTACAAAACTGGCACTAACAGCTGCTGGCACTCAGTATTAAGAGGTTAGTGTTAGGACTGGTTGACCTGGTGTCAGGATAATGTGACAGGGTGGGACGTCATGCTGCATGTCGGCAACATGATATCCCAATGCTAGACATCACTATAAACTGCTGCATTACAAACAATGACTGCAGAATTGTTAAAGCTAGATTAAAAATCCAATACACACACATGCACGTATACACATTAAGCTTACAGAATATTTGACACCCTGTAAAAGACATTATGCCCACAATAGAGAGCTTCTTGATAAAAATAGGAAGTCATGACACAGAAGCCTACAGTTGTCTAGCTACACTGTTCATATCATAGGCAGGGAAACTTTGAGTGGGAGGCTTATATATATTTGACACCCTGTGAAAGACGTTATGCCCACATTAGAGAGCTTCTTGGTAAAAATAGGAAGAGTTGTTACTGAAACCCGGTACGCTATTGATATAAAAGGCAGGAAAGGTTGAGTCGGATGCCATCATCCAGGCAAAATATTTATCAGAGAGGACCAGCTAATATACAGCAGACTTAACAAACAAGAAAGTATTTAGTGGACAAGAGAAATTTGCAAAAGAAATTAAACAAAAATCAACTTTGAAAAATCATAGATTGAGTCTCAATATTAGAAAGTAATAATTGCCTTAACACATTAACATATGCTAGAAAAACCTAGGCCAAAGTGTCTTTGGTAAACTTGAGTATTTGCTAGGCATATAAAAACCTTAGGTCTGCCACAGCACTATGCTAAGGTGTCATTGATAATGTTGAGTATTAGATAGGCATACATTATAGACCTTTTCCAGGGCTTAACATTTTCAAGACTGATGCCAATTCTTCAGATTTTGTTTGTAATGAGAACTTGAGGGTAGACCTAATTCCTAAATCATGATACAGTTAATCTAATACCTTTTTCTTTCTTATCCAAATAAAGTTCTTTAGCATTATCTGAGTTACTTCAGTATAAAAAAGTTGTTAATTATATAGGACATTTATAATTACAGTAATTACCCAACAGAATGTTGATCTTATTTATTGTTACAGCATGGAAATCAGGGTGTTTCAGTGGGAGAACTCCAGGATGAACTCGACGAGACAGGAATTATCAATATCATTCCGGAGGATCGGATGGACCGTCTGATTGAAGCAGCAGACAGAGATCGTGACCACTTTATAACCTTCCGGGAATTCATGGACATGGTGAGTCTTCATTTAACAAGGACGTCAGAAGAACATCCAAAGGTTGTTCATATGGTTGAGTTGGAAGGGGTGTAGGTTCAGTCTTTATTGGATTTAAGAATTCTGGGAACACCTTTAGACCAGGGGAAATAGCTACATATATGTGATGAGGAATGGTAAGGTAAATAGTTGGCTCCAGGAACAGATCTTTTTCTAACTAAAGACCTGTCATGTTAGCAGTACAAGACAGTTGATTGATGGTGAGAAACTGTTGATGTAAAATTTTGTTGGAAACTGGCAAATTAAGCATGCAATACACATGGATCACCAGTCTGTTCTTGATCTTCATCAATCAAATGCTAGCCTGGTCTTGATCTTCATCAATCAAATGCTAGCCTGGTCTTGATCTTCATCAATCAAATGCTAGCCTGGTCTTGATCTTCATCAATCAAATGCTAGCCTGGTCTTGATCTTCATCAATCAAATGCTAGTCTTTTCATAGCTAAAATTAAGTATCAACAGTATTGACCACAAGTTCAAGTATGGATTTACTGCCTGGGGGCAAGAAACAATCACAGGGTCTTTATCTGCTTTATGTTGCACTGCAGGACCTCAGATGTCCCAAGTCCAAAAGGGTGGAAACTTTGATTTAAGAAAAACTATTCAGTCTTTCCAGGTTCACTGGATAAACACTTGGATATGAACTGAATGTCACTAAAATGTTTTGGTTATGATTTGTTCATAATGTATGGCATAACTCAAGTGAGCAGATTGTTCAGGTTCCTTATTCAAAATGCATGTTCAGTTTTATATCTGAGCAAAGTACTTGAACCAGAAAGGTTATTGCTAATAAATCAAACACTCCACCCCTACCTATTAGCAAGACCTGCGATTGTTCAAACCTTTTTAAAGTTATGTGCAGAACAGATAAAAGCCTTGAATGTCTGTTCAGTACCTCACATGTGGTGAGTATTGCCGGAAAACCTTTCTGATTTTGAGTTAGCTTGTAACATTTAGGAAAAGAATGATCTAGATTTGGGACAAATTAACATTTACAGTCACAGCTTCACTAGCCAAGATTCCAATATGTTAACCTATCTTCACCATGGGGAATTGGTCTGATAATGGTTAAGACAATTGACTTCAAAAAGATACTTTGTAAGTTTAATATCAAAAGACAGACTACATACCAGAAATATGCCATTGCAAGCCAATGCATCCAATGAAATTCACAGATGCAATGCACTTAAATATCGAATTGAATGGTAAAGTTGTAGATGGGCTAACTTATTTTAACCTTGGCTAGCGAAGATGCAGTCTCAGCTTTTCTAAACTCTATGGCTTGTTCTCTGAATGCATTAATACAAAGGTAGTACATTGTAGACAAACCAGACAACCTCAGTAGTCTGCCACCTCTTTTTCTGAGACTGAAATATGCACCTAATCACAGAGTTGTTAATTTGATTTACATGAGACAACCTCAGTAACCTGCCATCCCCTTTTTATGAGACTGAAATATGCCCTAAATCACAGACTTGTTGATTTGATTTATATTAAATATCTCGGCAACCTGCCACCCCTTTTTCTGAGACTGAAATATGCACCTAATCACAGACTTGTTGATTTGATTTACTGGTATATGAAATATCTCAGTAACCTGCCACCCCCTTTTTCCGAGACTGCACAACTTTAGAATATAAACATGTTTATGAACACCATTCCAAATATAACTGGAGAGCATATAGTCATACAGTTGAACAAGAGTTTAAGATTGTTGAGTTTACTCATCACTCCTTTGATCATTTCTTTGATAATTTTGTCACCCAGGTTAAAAATCATACATTTTCGACTCATTGAGTAAAGAATGATCAAGGTATTGTTCTAACTTTGAAACTTTTTCTATTTGCCGAAATAAAAAATGTCATCTTTTATACATAAAAGCTTCAGTTTGTAGTTAATACTATCTAAAACCAAACATTTCAGAAATTTTAATCATGGTTATTTGATTAAAGATGTATGTGCAATTTCAGTAATGGTTATTTGATAAAAGATGTACTTGAACTGTTCGTCATGGTTATTTGAATAAAGACATACATGAAATTTCCGTCATGATTGTTGGATAAATGATGTATGTGAAATTTTAGTCATGGTTTTTTTGATAGCAGATGTATATGAAATTTCAGTCATGGTTATTTCATAATAACATGCTTGTTCCCCAGTCTCAGAATTTGCATCTGTCATTTAGAGTGACATTTGAAAGAAACAGGGCTGAATAATTTCAGACTTGTCCCTTATAATGTGCTGGCAGATCTGGGTCTGTGTTGTTTGTTCAATTGATTCCTCATTACAAACAGAATAGACCCAGATCTTTATGTGATGGCAGATCTGGTTTGTGCAGTTTTCAGTTGGACTTGACTTGTAAGTGAGTATATGCAGTAATTAAATTATTGATCAATGTCTGTTCTGGAAATAATATTTAGGGGGAAACTCAACCCTCCATAAAAAGGATAAAATTTATTAAATATAGAAGGGATTGAGTGAAAGAATAATGGAAGGGCTTAAGAACATGGTACATCATTTTTATCATGCATTCAATTGATTTTTCAATGTTATATTATCATGAATCTTGTACTTGTGTAGAATAGACTGGTACATTGCATTTTTTTCATGACTCAATTTTTCAATGTTAAATTATCATGAATCCTGTACTTACATAGAATAGATTGGTACATTACATTTTTTTCATGACTCGATTTTTCAATGTTAAATTATCATGAAACCTGCACTTATATAGAATAGACTGGTACATCACATTTTTTTCATTACTCGATTTTTCAGTGTTAAATTATCATGAATCCTGCACTTAAGTTGAATAGACTGGTACATTGCATTTTTTTCATGCACTCGATTTTTCAATGTTAAATTATCATGAATTTTGCACTTCTGTAGAATAGACTGGTACATTGCATTTTTTTTCATGCACTCGATTGATTTTTCAATGTTAAATTATCATGAATCCTGCACTTCTGTAGAATAGACTGGTACATTGCTTTTTATGATAAAAGGGATAAAATGTATCAAGGCCAGGCAATGTTTTTAATTCACTTCTATTCTCTTTCTCTGTTGCTTTATCGCATGCTAAAAAATGCTATGTTTACATGAAAAAGATGTTTGCATTAAATAAATGCATGGCAGTCAAGCAGGTGTTGTGTTATTATGCAACATTGTACTTGTCTCTGATGTTTTATTTTCCATCTTACTGCAGATGGGAGGACTCAGCAAGTCAGAAAGGACAGCCATGCAGAAGTTTGCGGGAGTGGTTATACAGAATATTATCCCCAAGAGCATGAGAGATGACTTCATGGAGCATTATACATGCTGCCCTCCACCTATATTTATGTTTGTCATCAGTATTATTGAGGTATTTTACCCATGTTACAGTCTTCATGTGTGATATTGTTATTTAGTGAGGAACGTTTTCATAATGTTGATGTTATTTAGTGAGGTTTTTTTTTATTTAGTGAAGTTATTTTTCACAGTACAGTTATTTGATGAGGTGATTTTTCACAATGCTGATTTTATTTAGTGAGGTTTCTTATTTATGAAGTTATTTTTCACAATGCTTTATTTAGCAAGGTGATTTTTCACAATGTTGATGTTATTTAATGAGATGCATTTTCACAGTTATGATGTTATTTAATGATGCAAGTTTTCACAGTTCTGATGTTATTTAGTGAGGTAAGTTTTCATAACCAAAAGCTCACTAGAATGAGTATAAAAAAAATTTAAAAAAAGAAAGAACATAATGAGATTGTAGAAGTTTCGTAGTTGTGTAACTGTGGAAGAGAAGTCAAAGCTTTGTACTTTGTCAAGGACATTAGTTATATTGTTCCCATGGTGATGAGTGTTCACTATGTCCATCTAATGGTTACTTTGTCCAACTGTCTGTTAGCTGGTTGATATTAATTGTTCTTTAAAGATTGTCTCAAGGGCAAAATGGGTAGTTTCCATACCTAGATACCATAACCACACAGCTACGGTACCAACAAGTTAAAAATTACCAGCAACAATGACCTTAGTATGTGAATTGGGGAGACGTTTTTGCATAAAATTTAGATCACAGTACACTTTTACTTTATCTTATTAGAGTGTATTATTGTAATTTTATTACAGTGTATTATTATACTTTTATTACAGTGTATTATTATAATTTTATTACAGTGTTATTGTAATTTTATTACAGTGTGTTATTGTAATTTTATTACAGTGTATTATTGTAATTTTATTAGTGTATTATTATAATTTTATTACAGTGTATTATTGTAATTTTATTAGTGTATTATTGTAATTTTATTAGTGTGTTATTGTAATTTTATTACAGTGTATTATTGTAATTTTATTACAGTGTATTATTGTAATTTTATTACAGTGTATTATTATAATTTTATTACAGTGTGTTATTGTAATTTTCAGTATTATTGAGGTATTATGCTTGATAAAGTGAAAGGTGGAATAGTCATTTGTCAATTTAACTTTGATTTTCCATCAGAGATGTAAACACCGAGACAAACAATTATGCAACTCTCGCTAGAAAAGAAACATCATATCCTGTCAGTTACATATCAGTGGCAGATATTAGAGTTTGTTTGTTTTATATATATAATATATATATATATATATATATATATATATATATATATATATATATATATATATATATATATATATATATATATATATATATATATATATATATATATATCCAGACAAGCTGCAAACAACACAGATTCTGATATGCCAGCACTTAGATCTGACCATGGAATGGACTGAATTTAGCTTCAAGGCTGCAGTTGAGGAAATATACAGGATGTTGGCTACTTCAAAATGCCCTCCATCTCCTAATGCTACTCTAGACCAAGTTAAAGCATCTGTAGATTTTAACAAGATGGAAGAGATGTCGTTCTTTCAGCCTTTTCCTCATTTGGCTAACATTTCTGGTGTTCGCTGACGTGCTGTCACGTGGGATTGGTGATTAAGTGAATTTATACAAAACCAAGAGAGGGGCCCTAAGTGGTCAAGTGGTCTAAAGCACTCTCCATTATGGATCACTGCCATTTCACCTCTGTCTGTTTGGGTTTGAGTCTCGGATTCGGCCAGTGTGGGCATGTGAGAAAGCATGCTAGTAGATTCTTTCCGGGACTTTTCCCAGGTTCTTTCTCCACCATTAATACTGGCCGCCATTGATAGCCTATCGTGTGCTGAAAAATTGCATTAAACCCTACAACAACAACAACATCAACAGAAAACCAAGTACCAGCAATGTTCTCATCTCACTTGTAAAAAGAAACTCAGTCCCCTTCAATACTGATCTCTAGATCCTTGACAATAATCTGTCAGCAGTTCACATATGTAAATTCCTGGGTTAATGATTTACTTGATATACTGATAGATCTGCCCAGGAAGATTCCAACCAATCTGAATCATCTCAAGGGATGGGGGGGGGGCTTTCAAGGAGAAACAGATGGCCTCAATCATTATTAAAGGCTACCACTTGATGATAGAGCTGTACCGATGTCACTTTTTGTCGATTATGCCGATACCACATATAGCCGATTATCAAAATTGCCGATACCGATTATGAGACCGATTATTTGATTATCATACTTTGAAGTAATTCCAGACTAAACTTGATAGTTTCAAGTTTGACATTATGCAGAGCCGATATTAATAATCCAATCTATTCGAGCTCTTGAAACAATGTGTCCAAATAAATTATTATTACTCTGTTGTCCACAGACCATGGGGGTGGGCTTTTTTTTTTTGCAAACAGGAATGTTTCGCGGCACAATAAATATGTTCTAATCACTATGTAAATTGAGGCAATGCTTTTGAGTTTATTGCCGACTTTCTATGAGCAAAGGTTGTCGGCTTGCTTTGACGACAACAAATACTCGTTATTGCTGCGGCAACATCAGATAATTGTAACACATTGATATAGAATTGTTTTATTTGTTTAGTATATGTCGGTGCTTCAAAGGTACAGTAAAACCTGTTATGACTTATGAGAGACCGCCCCTTCTGCCAGATGGTGGCTTGGTGAAACACTAACAAAAGAAATAAAAAATAATTTTAAAAAATCCGGAAATGATTCTCACTTACTAGTATTAAAGCCTCCAGGCATTACGGATTAACTGAAAGACAGACGACATACTCAAACCTACACTGAAGCCCTTTCAAACAATTTCTCACTGGGACATAAGGACTATCGGTGTTTTGTGAGTTTTCATAAAGATAAAGAAAAAACACAAACCTCAAAATTGACTGTGTATATATCCATCATTACTCCCTTTGATGTTAATCTTACTGGCTATTCACATGACATTGGCACTACAATGGCGGTTAGCGACATGTACTTTAGTCTGGTTTACTGCAGTTTAAAAATGTTACCGGATGCTGGAGTTGAAAATTTCGCACAACTGGCAGCAAGATAAATTCTTTTTAAATACTTTATTAGAGCAATCTCTTTGTTACAAAAGATTAATTGATGGCTCGATGTGTTTATCTCGATATATGGTTATTCGACTATACAGTAGTGTTAGTTAATGAGCAACTTTTTTGCATACTGCATTTATCCTGAGCTCTAGTGTTACAAAGGATTAAGTTACGGTCAGTCAAAACGCGACATTATATACAACTTTTATCAGGAAAAATTGGTTATTTAAAAAAATTATTTGCATCGGCACCGATTATTTTTGCCGATACCCGATTATACCGATTGCGCTAATAATCGGCCCGATTACGCGTACGGGCGATTAATCGGTACAGCTCTACTTGATGATATCAGACACATTTTGCCTTATGGTAGACATCATGGTAGACATCTTTTGGATCTTTTAAGCTATTTTGATCTCCTTCATTCAGTTTCCAAAATGGAATCAGTCACATGACTTGATTAAAATAAATTTGATCCTTTAGCTGATCCACACTTTGCTAATGCTATCATACAAAAACATGTTTCCTGATAGGTTTAGCTTCAGTATGCATGGTTAGCGAATTACATGCCCTCTGTTTACCCAAACTATCTTCAGTTCATATTAGATGGTTCAGTGGTCCTCTTGAGACAACCAGGCTTTGTAGCCAAAAATTGGCTTCAATCTTCAATCCAGTCATCATTTGCTTTTTCTGTACCATGTCAAGAGCAGAAAACATGCAAGATTTTGTTCTTGTATTCATGCACTACTTGAAATGCATGGAAACAGGTTGTGGCAAGTACAAGTGCATCTTTCTTTAAGTGAGAGCCAAGATACAGGATATCAACCCTCAAACCCTTGCTTCATGTCTGAAATGGGTTATACACTTGGGGTACTCAGAAGTCTCACAAGATCAGAATGGCCTCATGAAATCTCTGTCCCTCTCATTCAAACATAATGTTTCAATCTGAGATATAGTGGAAACTGTTGGCTGGCATGCAGAAGCAGCCATATTGACTTTTTATCTAATACAGTTAGCTTTGTAGAGGCAAACCTTGCATCTGGTAGATCTGGCAGCAGCAGCAGCCCAGATGACTACCAGACCCAATTAAAACAACACAACCCAGATGACTATCAGTCATAATTAAAACAATCAACACAGACAGCCCAGATGACTACCAGACCCAATGAAAACAATCAACAAAGCTCAGATATGACTACCAGACCCAATTAAAACAATCAGCACAGCTCAGCTCAGCTCAGGTGAATATCATTCCCAATTAAAACGATCAACACTGAAATTTTGTAAGTAAGAAAATTTCAACAATTATCTTATTAACCATATGTAGGCATCAAGATCAAGTGATCCTATGCTGTGTTGCTTATGTAATTAGGAAAACAGGGTATCAATTGCAATGAGATCCAGCTATCATTCCCTTGAAGGATGCCTGAGGTAGAGGTCGAAAGCTGCTCAGCAATCTCTCCTCCTATTACCTATTATCCTAACATTAATGTGATTGGGGAATGTATTTGAAGTAGAAAGCAAACTTTTAAGTAAATTGTGTTTCTGTGAGAATGCTCACCCATTCACATTATATAAAAACCCTCCCAACCACATCCCAATGTGAGCATCCTCATTAATATATCACTCAGCTAAAAAATTAGCGACACGTTGTGGTGTCAAAGGGAGGTAATGATCAAGAGTTTTACCCTTTATCTATATGAGATAGGAAAAAATTATTTTTGTCATTTTATGGGGCTGGAATCATGAAGTAGCAGGCATACATTAATGTGATTGGACAGTTTTTGGTGAAACACAATTTGCTATCTACACATGTGGAAAACCAATGCAATATGCATCTCTGGCTCATGACTCTTCTTCGGGTTCAAGGCAAAATGCCTCTCTGGCTCATGACTCTTCTTCGGGTTCAAGGCAAAATGCCTCTCTGACTCATGACTCTTCTTTGGGTACAAGGCAATATGCCTCTCTGGCTCATAACTCTTCTTTGGGTACAAGGCAGTATGCCTCTCTGGCTCATGACTCTTCTTTGGGTACAAGGCAATATGCCTCTCTGGCTCATGACTCTTCTTTGGGTACAAGGCAATATGCCTCTCTGGCTCATGACTCTTCTTTGGGTACAAGGCAGTATGCCTCTCTGGCTCATGACTCTTCTTTGGGTACAAGGCAATATGCCTCTCTGGCTCATGACTCTTCTTTGGGCAATGCATTACCAATATTTGCCTTCAAGTTCGTCATTTGTTTTGTGGAGGAAATTGTAACACCAAAAAAGACAAATCATGGTCATATAAATGTGAAGAGAAATTGCTGCATTTTCTCAAAACAAACTTTGTGTTATGAATATTCTTTTTTTAGCATTTATTTAATACAAACGTTTATTGCATGCTTTGAATTTCCTCTCAAAACACTGTAAATCCATTGGGTCTTTATCAACAATGGTTTGATCAATATTTCTTTTCAGATTATTGTGTTTATAGTTTATGCTAAGGAGCTTGAGGCTCAAAATATACCAACAACTGCTACATCTGGAGTACCAATGTATAGTCCCTTAATCTACAAACCTACACGTCGCTATGAGGCCTGGCGCTACTTTACATACATGCTGTTACATCAAGGGTATGTATTTATCTGCTCACCATTGTATGCCATTACATGAAGAGTGCATATTTATTTGTTCATTTTTATATGCCATGATATAAAAACCATGGATACTGCATACTTGTCTTCTCATAATGCTCAAAGAATTTTTGTAGACACAGGCCCAGGACTGGTGACAAGAATAAACTCACAAACCCTGACTGAAATACCACAAGGCAGAACTCCCCTTTCAACATGCCCAGAATTTCCATATTTTAATGTTGTCAGACAAATTTGCAATAGCTACAATTATAATATAAATTCACTGGGGTTCAAAGGGGTTTGAAGGTAATGCACATGTCATTAGTGTTCATCACTACACTCACTAGGGACTAGATGGTCCTGGCATACAATCTTTTCTGCTGGATTCTCTGAGTGAATCATGGGTAGAATCAAGTTGTTGTAGGCGGATGTGTTGTTTGCAGTATGTGCAAAGAATTAATAGGCCTCTCCACACCCCTCTCATTTTGCTGGAGTGTTTCATTAGAAAGTAAACTAACATCAACCAAGAGTTCTGAATTTTATTTTGGGGGGAATTTGCTGATAGCTAATTGCTTCCTAAATCAGCTTCAAAAGTGAAAACTATTCTGACATCTGAAATGATCATGCTTTGCATTCTATATATGCAGCAAAATCTGACTTCAAAGAAACATTTGCAACTGTTCACAAACTTGTCAAAAATGTAATACATATGACTTAAACATTCTCATTCAAGTTAATGATATGTAATAACTTTTGTTCTTGTACACACATTTAATATCACTCAAATTTACCTATAATAGGTTGATCCACTTCCTGACCATACCTATGCATATTAGCACATTGGACTCACCCACTGCAGCCTTCAAAGACATGGTGGATTATACTTTACCTCTTAGCTTATATTACTGCTTTTTGAACTGCCAAAGGGATAGTTATACATCAACTCCAATCAGAACTGCTTACTGTTTAAACAATTTACATATCACATGCATATATTAAAAGTGAAGGGATGCTATTTTTGTATTTATCTGAAAATTGTTTTCTCTAAACAAGACCATGTCAGGGGGTTTGGCAGCACAAAATCATATTGTTAGCATGACGTACTATGCTTCAGTTTGATTAAAATCAGATCTCAGTTTCACGTAGAACAGTTGTTATCTGATTTAATTTGTGTCATATTATGGCAGGTATGTCAACATCTTGAAAATACATTTACACATTTCATCAGCATGATCAAAGTTTCCTCACTTAGAATACAGGATGGGCCAGATCTAAACTTAGAGGTGCCCCAGGTGTCTGGCTATCTGATTATTTTAGCACTGGCTCACTCTTGTATGCCATTTCATAAAGAGCACATTCTTTTTTGCTCATTATTATATACCATTATATAAATCATGCATACTTGTCTGCTCACTGTTGTATGCTGTTACAGAATTTGTTGCCTGCTCCATAAGTACCTTAAACCCACAAAACTTGGAGATTTCAACTCTTAAACCCTTTGCAGCAAATAATCACAGCAGTGGAAATGACTGGGACATTTTCTTGTACAATTGTCTTTGCATTTGATTGAAAATAAGATTATGGTAAATGTGTTATTTAAACTTTCAGGTTTTCGTTAGCATATTAACTACTAATGCTGCTGTAGTGGTTTACTGCTTTGCATGGCTGCCAGGGTCACTACTGATTTGTCTTGTGACTGCTAGAGCCATGTTAATGATGCAGCCAAATGATAACATTTTATTTGATGATTTGGGAATATAGTTGTTTTTCTGTATAATAACTAAACACATGATTACCAAACTAGAATTACATTGTTTCTGATTCTTTCCTACTGCTGATGTTCACAAGCTTGTTATTTAAATTCATGAATAGAATACAAAACACATATTTTAAACACTAACATTTATCTGTTGGTCTTTTTTTCCAAGTTTTTGGTCAGATATGTCCATAAAAATTATTTTAAAATATTTATGAAGTCACTAGATATTTAACAAGTTACTTAATATTTAATAGTCACTAAATTTTAAAGACTGATTTTATTAAATATGTAACAAGTTACAAAATATTGGGGGGAGGGGCCAATTGGCCGAGTGATCTAAAGCGCTCTCCGTTACGGATCACTGCCATCTCACCTCTATGTGTGTATTCAAGTCTCAGATTTGGCCAATGTGTGAAAAAGCTTGCCAGTAGCTTCTCGTGGGTCGGTGGTTCTTTCTGGGGTTTTGCCAGGTTCTTCCTCCACCATTAATGCTGGCCGCCATATATAGCCTATCTTGTGCTAAAAAATTATGTTAAACCCTAATACAACAACAAAATTAGTGATGGGAATCTGTCAGAAATTCATAATCGATAATCGGTTCCCCTTAACCAACTGATCATCGATTATAATCGGTTACTAAGAGCAAATTTTAATTTTTGTTAAACAGTTATATCTTTGATCAAGATTTCAATATGTTTATAAATCTACAGGAGTAATCTCTTTTAATGACATGTATACTTTAACCTGACAATAATATTACAATTATGTTATACTTTTGTTCTACAACTTTGTTAAATGAACACAACCTTTTATGGCTGATCAGTCATATGTAACTGAAATACTGCTACAATCCCCCGAAATTCTTTCGTTCACATGTGATGTGTCTATAATTTAAAGTATAGAAGGACATGTTTTTCTTGTTTGGCATTGTTTATAAATACTACAAAAGATGTTGCAATTTAACTGAAACAAATTGACAAAATGTGTTTAAATTTATTAACTTAACAATTTACCAACTTGACCATGTAATAATGACTATATGATCCTAATTATGAATCATAAGGTTTCATATTTGTAATTGTGAAGGGAATTAATAAATTTCAGGTCAACTTTAGTGGCTGGGAGTTTTACTAACCTTTGTGCTTTTCATACACCTAAAAAGTAGTCTCCCTTTACACACAATTGATTGCAGAGTTCACAATCGATTATCTTATTGGTTTGCTCAACCAACTGATGATCAATTATAATCGATAATTGGAACAACACTAAACAGAATATTTAACAAGTCACCAAATATTTAACAAGTCACTATGTTCTGTACTTTGTAAGATGCTTCACAGTAACCATAGCAGCGTGTTTTGTTTTACACACTGAATGACATCAAACCATGTGCACATGATGAATATGTCATGCAGCATGTTTCTTTAAAGCACAGCTTGCATCACCCTGTTGTTTTTTCTTGTATGGGCAAATGTGCATCTCCACAGTTATCAAGTAGAGATAGTGTCGTCTTTCTTGATCCTGATAATGCCCTTATCAGTTGCAGTGCAAAGCGATTTGAAAACCTAGTTGTCTGTCTGATTTCTTTCCATTAAGAGCAATAATGTTGTAATCAGGTGACTCTTGCATAGCGATTAATGCATTGACAAAAGCTATATCGATGCAGAACCAAAAGAAATACTTCCACCATTTGGTAGCTTTGCGGCAGGTGGAGTAGTTTTCCAGGTCGACCCAAATCATGTATTTATTTATAGAGATCCAAGACATTTGGAACTGACACTTCCTGGTAGGTTTAAATTTTTGGCACCTGTGCACCACCCTGCTCTCGTTTGGGTTTATACAGTAATTTTGTTCTTCATTGCTACAGCACATTCATTTACTTTTGTCATCAGAACAGTCAGCCATGTTTTTTAATTTAAAATTTAATGCTGAGCCAATAAATGTATTCTTTCCCAAGTAATTAAAACAGTGCAAGACCTGAGAAACAATTGTCTATGTAAATTGTGTGATTTTCCACATATTTATTATGGTAAGATCTGTTAAACATAAGCACCAAAGGCACTCTTTTTTTCATGCATCCATCCAGCTTGGATTTTTTCTCTTCCTGTATACTCCTAACACTTATGCATATAACCATTGCATGGGTCAGATTGTTGCCAGATTGTTATTCAAAATTTAGTCTGCTTTGCTGGCAAATATTGCTTTAATAAACATTTATCCATACTCAGCTCATTGTGAGCCCTGTAATTTTCAAGACTGGTTTTGGAATCTTCATTGACAGTAAGTCTTACATGCCATAAATTGTCACATCTAGGCTGGCAACTTGGTGGATTTGATCTGGTGTCATTTGCACAAAAAATATTTAGGAGTCTTTTTAAAATGCTTTGGTCATAATTTTGGCAATACTTGGTATCTGGAATTTTGGCAATACTTGGTATCTGGAATTTTGGCAATACTTGGTATCTGGAATTTTGGCAATACTTGGTATCTGGAAGGGCAATAAGCTAAGGTAACAATCAGATGTGCCACATAATCAAATCTATTAATAGAAAGACCAGCATTTCATTTTCATCCATTGTTGTGGGTTACCAGTGTGAATTTTGCTTTTCCTTCATACATCTTGCTGCCATTAATTCATTGTACAATTCTTTCCATTTCAAGACAAAGCATTAATCTCTTTCAGTAAAACCTGTGATATTCATTAACCATAAACCTGTAACATTATCTTATGTGCACACTTCATTATCTTCATCATTAGATACCATCTCACTATTGGACAAAATTTACAATATTGTCAAATTCTTCCTCAGGAAAAAATGAAATTTCTCTTGTAAGAGAGAAGTATTTTATGTGAATTGTTTCAGGTAACTATACAAGGATGTATCAGCCAGGAATGTATTAGTCTATTATATGCATTTCATTTCAAGATTTAACATTATCAGCCAGGAATGTATTGGTCTATTTATGGATTTGATTTCAAGATTTAACATTATCAGCCAGGAATGTATTGGTCTATTTATGGATTTGATTTCAAGATTTAACATTATCAGCCAGGAATGTATTGGTCTATTTATGGATTTGATTTCAAGATTTAACATTATCAGCCAGGAATGTATTGGTCTATTTATGGATTTGATTTCAAGATTTAACATTATCAGCCAGGAATGTATTTATGGATTTGATTTCAAGATTTAACATTATCAGCCAGGAATGTATTGGTCTATTTATGGATTTGATTTCAAGATTTAACATTATGAGCAAGGAATGTATTGGTCTATATATGGATTTGATTTCAAGATTTAACATTATGAGCCAGGAATGTATTGGTCTATTTATGGATTTGATTTCAAGATTTAACATTATCAGCCAGGAATGTATTGGTCTATTTATGCATTTGATTTCAAGATTTAACATTATGAGCCAGGAATGTATTGGTCTATTTATGCATTTTATTTCAAGATTTAACATTATCAGCCAGGAATGTATTGGTCTATTTATGGATTTGATTTCAAGATTTAACATTATCAGCCAGGAATGTATTGGTCTATTTATGCATTTTATTTCAAGATTTAACATTGTTGCCTTTATCAGTTAAGTTCTATATTTATTTTTGTTATATATATTATACAGAACTTTAACATTTTTGAAGTTTATATTTTATCCTGCTGTACTGAACTTTGCAGTGTTTGGAATTCTTCTTCAATTTTTATTATTTTAAGTACTTAACTTTTAGTTTTCTCTACATAGCTATTTTTGTACTCCATAAAACGCTACTACACTTAAATATCCAGTGCAGAGACTGTGTCATTTCTTTGTCAGTATCTAAACTGTGATGAAAAATTGAGAGAGAAAAAAGTTGTCAAGTTGGTGTAAAATAATATTTGGGCTAAAACAACTGGAATGCCCTCTTCCTTCCAACTGCCAGTGAGCTTATTCAGCAATTCATTTCATTTTTAACTAATTTATAATATTAATTACAAATCGGAGATTTTTTTCTTCAAACTTCTGATATTGACCTCTTCTGCAGGTATGTTCATCTGATTGCCAACCTAGTGTTCCAGCTACTGCTGGGTTTACCGCTGGAAATTGTCCACAAGTGGTGGCGTGTGATGCTAGTCTACTTTGTTGGAGTCATTGCTGGTGAGTAGAGGAGTCTTGCTGCCTCTCTGTGTGTGTGTGTGTGTGTCTCTCTCTCTCTCTCTCTCTCTCTCTCTCTCTCTCTCTCTCTCTCTCTCTCTCTCTCTCTCTCTCTCTCTCCTATATCATTCATTAAAGGACACCATTCCTAAAGTGGCAGATTTTACTGTATGTGTGTGTGTGTACATACATACATACATACATACATACATACATACATACATACATACATACATACATACCGTATTTTGGTGTGTATAACGCGCACCGATGTATAACGCGCACCCCGATTTTCGACCCAAAATAAGTGGAAAAAACGTAGTTCTGCCATATAACGCGCATGTGATATAATGCATTTTAAAATTGTGACTACCGGTATTTCGCTCCGTTTTCATAGTGCAACAACAGTTGGTCATTTTAGATAGTTAATGAAAAAGTGGCAATACTGACATTGTATCTTTCCGATTTTATTGTTGTCCCTTAAAGGGCCCTTTAAAGGTTCGTCTAGTTGACGCAATCTATTGCATCAAATCCCTCAAATTCCGTCGTAAAAATGCGTAAGCCCAGCTCACAGACCCCTTAAAGTCGTCTATTTTTTTCTGTTTGACAATCAATATTGCCTGAAAGCGAATCTCTGTCGTAGATATCGCAATTCCCCGTTTTCTTCTATCCATGACCCATTCAAGGACTCAACTCTCCACTTCCGGATACTTTGCACTTGTCCCTCTCTCTGCCTGTTTTGTTCGTGGCATTTTCTTCAGTCTTTCTTTCATTCTTCTCCACTCCCTAATAGAAGACTCTCCAACATTAAACTCCCTCCCAGCGGCTCTGCTCACATAGGCAATGATGATTAGCTTGTCTTTCGAAGTATACGAATTTCTTATACGACCCTTGTTCGTTTAGATTCAAGATTGAATACAATATGATATGTGAAAGTTTAGGTCCAGTATTTATACTTATTTGGATTATCATGACACCTCTAAAATATAAACATATGTTCAGGCTAGAATTTACCAAGACAATGCATTGTAATTATGTATTGTAACAAGGAAGTACTGCATCAAATACTGTTATTTAAAATGAGAAATAAAACAAAGAAAGAGTTTAGCACATCAAAGCTTTAGTCGGTACCAAGTACCTTGAAAAAGACCACGCCGAGTCAATGAAGCACTGATCACCATTAAAAACACCGAGCTGAATCAATTAAAATACTGCTCACCTAGACAAAGCATTGTAACTATGTTGAGCGCATCAAAGTTTACCTTGCGCCGATTACCGTGAAAAGACCACACCGAGTCAATGAAGCATTGAAGCCATTGATCACTGTATAATCGCAAAGATATCTCAAATACTATGATTTAAGATGAGAAATAAAACTAAGTAACAAGCTTATTTTCCAAAGAGGAAAAAAATGTTTTCCGACTTCATACATTGATTATTTTGTTCCACAACGTATTAGTGTTCCCGTAAGAAAGAACCCGTAGTCGCAAAAAATATGTCCCCAACAGATGCTCTGATGAGAACATTAACACTAGTTGAATTCTACACATATTATATTTCAATTCAACCAATAATAAGTGAAGAAAAATTTGATTAGATAAACAGTTATGGAATACGGTACTGAACATTTACGGAGCAAGTACGGTAATCCACACAGTGGTATTTGTTCCGCTCCAATGCGGCATTTTGCACAGCTTTTGAACAAATGGCCAGTCGTTATGTACATGTATTTCCGGCCGTGGCACAGAACAACACTTGACACAGTGATGTGAAATGAAACCAGTTTATTAACATAAGCAATCAAAGAACAAGACTATTTGTAAGCATTATTTATTTCTTTAATACGGCTAGTACCGGTAAACATTTTAGTTACAATGCAATGTACAATGGATTTAATATTTCACAAGTAGTGAGTGCCTTCATCCTCTTCAGATCGACCTGGAAAAAATCTTTTTTTTTTTTAGTTCTTGTATACAACGCGCACCCCCGACTTAAGATAAGAAAATTAGGTAAAAAAAGTGCGCGTTATACACAACAAAATACGGTACATACATACATACATACATACATACATACATACATACATACATACATACATGCATGCATACATACCTACATACATACCTACATACATACATACATACATACATACATACATACATACATACATACATACATGCATGCATGCATGCATGCATGCATGCATGCATGCATGCATGCATGCATGCATGCATGCATGCATGCATGCATGCATGCATGCATGCATGCATACATACATACATACATACATACATACATACATACATACATACATACATACATACATACATACATACATACATACATACATACATACATACATACATACATACATACATACATACATACATACATACATACATGACCCGTAGGTACATGACCTGTCCTAAATTGAACACTGGACACCTACCCATTCTCTCATGAAACACCTGCCTACAGTAATACTGATTACCAGTCAAGATGGTAATTTCTGTGTTTAAACACCATGTGCCTTCTGGGTTTCGGTGTATTCCTGTCTGCAACTGTTTAAATTTGTACATTTTTGTGTCTGTTACAGGCTCACTTTCCCACTCCTTGACTGACCACTGGGTGGCATTAGCTGGAGCCAGTGGAGGATGCTATGCTCTGATTGGTGGACACCTGGCATCAGTGGTTTTGGTCAGTATGTTACATAATTTATTGATATTGTAATACTGAATGTGTCTCTTTACAAAGAAATCTCATGAAATTTTACTACATGCAGTTAACGTCATGGGCTCAGTACATGTCTCTGAAGTCTGAGGCAATGTGAGCTAGCTAAGCATCTGCTTGATAGAACACACCCATTGTCTTTACATTGACAAAGCCTGTTTGATTTATTCAGCATCTCTGAGGGTATCATTCATTATAGGTAGTAGGTACTAGTGACCAGTTTTTCATGTTCCAGTTGTTAAATGAAGAGTTTGCATGTAGCTTATTTTCTTCAACATTTGACAGTCGTGAAATTTTACGAGTAATATTTTTTAGTGGCAATGCATTACATCAGTGTTGCAAATCAGTATATATCGAAATACCTTTAATCAAATTAATTATCAATATACATGTCAGCCTTTAAGATTTTGTCATCTTTAGAAGGATTGTCAACATTTATGTGGTAATGTTTCATATATATTGGTCAGCTTTCCAGTATACCTATTACTGACAGACCTAGACCTACTAACTGTTCATTTTCATTCTTGATAAGAAAAATAATTCCAGAAAGACGACATTCAATTACTATTTTCATGTCGACTCACAAAACTATATTTGTTATCTAGTATACAAAACTATATTTGTTATATAGTGTTCAAAACTATATATATTATCTACTGTACAAAACTATATTTGTTATCTAGTGAACAAAACCATAATTGTTATCATGTGTACAAAACTATATTACCTACTATACAAAACTATATTTGTTATCTAGTGTATAAAACTATTTGTTATCTAGTGTACAAAACTGTAATATATATTATCTACTGTACAAATGTATATTTGTTATCTAGTGTAAAAAAAACTAGATATATTATCTACTGTACAAAACTATTTGTTATCTAGTGTACAAAACTATATCTGTTATCTAGTATCCAAAACTATATTTGTTATCTAGTGTACAAAACTGTATCTTATATATTGTATAAAGCTATATCTCTTGTCTGTTGTACAAAATTGTCATCTTTTGTACAGAGCTATATGTGTTGTATATTGTAAAAAATATATGTTATCTGTTGTACAAAATTTTGTTATCTACTCACTAAATGTATATTATAATCTGTTGTCAGAACTGGGACGAGATGAATCATGATTGCTGTGAAGGGAATCCCATCAGATTCATACTGAGTGCACCTGTTCGACTTGCATTACTCCTACTGCTAGGTAATCCTATTATTCTAACATTACTCGTACAGCTTGTAAAGCCTGTTACACCCCTAGTACTCCTTCAGCATGGTAAGCTAGTTGAAATCACTTCTGCCACTAGAGTTGGACTATAGGGATGACAGTCTTACAGTAATCTTAGTAAGCATGACATAAAGTTCTTCTGCTGCTATGTCCGACTTGTAGTACTCCTGCTTTTTTGGTAAGCTTGTCAAACTTCTTGGAGTTCCGACAGCAATGAGGCACACAGTTATGATGCTAGATAATCTTGTCAGGTTTATTAATCTTATCTCTAGTTAGCAAGAAGTGTTCCTAATGCTAGATAAGCTTGTCAGGTTTATTAATCTTATCTCTAGTTAGCAAGAAGTGTTCCTAATGCTAGATAAGCTTGTCAGGCTTATTAATCTTATCTCTAGTTAGCAAGAATTGTTCCTAATGCTAGATAAGCTTGTCAGGCTTATTAATCTTATCTCTAGCAAGAAGTATTCCTAATGCTAGATAAGCTTGTCGGCTTATTAATCTTATCTCTAGTTAGCAAGAATTGTTCCTAATGCTAGATAAGCTTGTCAGGCTTATTAATCTTATCTCTAGTTAGCAAGAATTGTTCCTAATGCTAGATAAGCTTGTCAGGCTTATTAATCTTATCTCTAGCAAGAAGTATTCCTAATGCTAGATAAGCTTGTCGGCTTATTAATCTTATCTCTAGTTAGCAAGAATTGTTCCTAATGCTAGATAAGCTTGTCAGGCTTATTAATCTTATCTCTAGCAAGAAGTATTCCTAATGCTAGATAAGCTTGTCGGCTTATTAATCTTATCTCTAGTTAGCAAGAATTGTTCCTAATGCTAGGTATGCATGGAAGAACATTCAATATGTGTAGCAAAATGTTGTATTCTAATTATTCCTGAATCAGGCAATTTTACAACATCAGCATTCTATTTGCACTTAAAATGTATTTGGAAATCATTTTATTCAAGTTTGCATTCTGTTGGGGTTCCATTGCATTCCATTCATATCTGAAGAACTTATGGGATGGATTGTTATCCATCATACACCAGTCAATTAGCAGACTTTCTTATCTCAATTCCTCATAAACTACTGGTCATTACTACCTTCACGGAGGAGCGTATTCTTTCAGTCAAGTAGCTGCATTTTTTGGTTGTCCTGCTTGAGAACTGTCACACCCTGGGCTTAAGGCTGTCAAGAATTACAGGACTTTCATGTTTGTCCTTAGCATAAAAAGTTTGATAATGATCTCATTGTTGGGAGAACAAATTTGCCCAGTTTCTCACCAAAACATTTAAACTACTTGGAGCACTGCAATGAAACTTTACCCCCACATTCATTCCAAAGGTCTAGTTGGTCTTGAATAAGATAGGTACAGCAGTAATATCACTTGAAAATGTATTGCTACTGCTCTAGCAAGGTTGATCATATCAGCATGGAGTTTGCAATAAAATGCTTTTTACAAGGTCCAGATGGTTCTGTTGAATGTTGTCTCTCTGACATCCATTATGGCAGCCAACTTGAGTTAAAACAGAAGAAATGTTTTTGAATTCTTTTAACCCAGTAGAACATAAGTGCTTTCAAGTAACTCTACATTGTCTATGGTTTCAGAAATACAGGCATACTTCCATCCATCATTTCGTTTCAGGTTTGCTTGTTTGGAATAAAATGGAAATGCATTTACCAAAGTTTTTCTTTTTCAAGATTGCTAAAGGGAGTGAACTCCAGATTTTGTATATGGTCTTGTTAAGGGTGTGATTTAATGAAATAGCAAATGCTTGCAAAAGCATTATTGAATTTACAATAACCTGAAATAAAACTGCAGCTGCAAAAAATGTAAAAATACACTTTTGTAGAATTTGTTCTCAAATTTTGAATTTTTTTTTCATTTCCATCAACTCTCCACCAACAAGCTTAAGGAATTATGGACAGTGCATACTTTGTCATATTGGAAGAGGTGAATAATATAGGCAGCTTGTTTATTTGAGAATTGTTTCACAATAATGTTGCTGCCATGAAAATATAGAACTGTTTAGTAGAGTGCTGTTTATATCAAACATCTGACCATTGCATGTTAAGGAGTTTACTCATTGCATGCCTCTGTTCCTTGTTTTGTATGCCTTTGCTTGGAATGACTAAACATACTTGGCACTTTATAGTCAGGGTTGTGCTGATGTGCTGTTGAACCTAATACATATCTTTTTTCATTCCCAAAAAAGAGTATAGTAATATACACCACATTCAACTGCTATTTAAGCCTGGAAGAATCAAATTACTACTGCTACTGGGTATCCATGTTAGATTCAAAATACAACCATTGTCATCAGTATTACTACTGACAGGTAAGCGTGTTATATTCACAGTATTACTACTGACACGGAAAACCTGGAAGAATGCTTTCCACACAATACCATTAGCTATGCAGACGTTCCTGGACCAAAATTTGTGAATTGCTTACACTTGGTGTAAGGAAGAAGCATATTGATTGTTAGGGTCAAAAGAGCAGTGGTCAAGGTTGCTAAGAAGGAAATAAAAAGAAAGCGAGGACTACTACACAGAGAATATGCATATAATGTGCAGTTCTTGTTGCTCTTGTTAAACTTTTTTTAATTAGTTTCTTTTTGTCAAACACCCTATTTTGCATCAAGGTGGACAATAGAAAAACCTTATTAGAACAATTTGACTGTGAAATTTTTTACTCTTACTTTTATGTACAGGATCTGGGTTTTTTTGTGTGCTGAATGCTGTACTATTCTGTTGATTTGCAATAATTTGTAATAAACATAATTGCCAAAATTGTTTTGTATTTTTTAAAATTAATAATTTCTACCCTTTCAGCTGGTGGTGATACTGGTAATGCCATATACAGGAGGTTCTTTACTGAGGGAGCCTCAAAAGTTGGAATCTCAGCACACATTGGTGGAATGCTGGCAGGTTAGCTCATGTCCACTTCTAGATCTTGATGGCTAGTTGCTTTTATGTTAGACTGTGATGTGGTTCTTTTCTATAATTAAGTCTAAGTCAGTGTTTCGTTTTTTTATGTGTGCAAGTCCAGAAAGGTTTTATTTATTAATTCTTTGAAGTTTAGTTGATTTGAAAATAAAATACTAGAATACATTTGCTGTCTCATAATTAAAGCATTTTGATGAAAACAGTCATGGTACAGTTATCAGTTGCCACTGGTAATTTTAGGCAGTAACAGGATTGAACTCTGCATATAAATGACCTAGATAATCAAGACATGTAATTGATTTTGTTTTCTTTTGTATTTCATTAAATCTTGAACTTGAAATTTTATTGGGGAACTATTAAACACCATTACTTGGAAAATGCCAGACCTCAGCAAATGCAATTTTGTCAGTGTATTTATACAGTGGGACCCCGCTATAACCCGGTAGTTGGGAGCCATAGAATCCGACCGGGCTATGAACCGAACCGTGTTATAAGCAACCATGTACAATACCAACACATTTTTGGATTTAATTGCAGGGTGGGGGTGGGGGGTACATAAAGACGGGTGCAAAAATGCATGGCACAATTACCATTTTTAATCAATATATATTAAATGAGAAAAACATTTACTGTGGTAACAGAAATTGCAGATTTAATATATTACTTTATTCAGAGAACCATGCATTGGTACATACACATGTCTGATTTATATATACCTTTATAATCTATTGCATGAAAAGAGTATCAACACCGTGTACTCACCAGCGAATCTTGTAACATACACTGAATCCATAATACATATATTTCCATCGAAAATATCCACACAAGGATGTAAAATATTCAATAATTTTGTCACAGATCATTATGTGACTGAATTCAATGAAAAGAAAATAGCAAAAATTACGTAACGGGTGTACGTAACGAATGATGATAGTACATGTCCGTAGATTAAATAATGGAAGCTAAAGTGTATTCTTATAATAACTACATGTACATCTCAGGACCTTTCCGTCTCTGAATTCAGTCATTGTAAATTTCAGCACATTTTCCCACCCAAGCTGCTAGTCAAAGTCCTTTGAACTTGCCGCCCAGCTAGTGCGTCATGTTCTTTTGATGTACTCTAATACAGCAGGCAGAACTGGCTGATATTTTAACCACTGAATCACTGTTTAGCTCGGCAGTTCACTTTGATGATAAACAATGTACTTAAATTGATTGATTTATACATTCTGGTGAGAATCTTTTATCAACCCCCGCATTGGCTATTGTTTAGTTGTGTATGAAATTAAGAGAACATATATCGGAGATTATTAGAGCAACCATTGTATTCAGAATGCATTAAAGACAAACACAAAGCAGACACGATGGCTTCATTACTCAGGAATCAGTAATTATAATATTGACACTTATGAGCTGTAATTTTTCAACAATAAACAAAGATCACCCCAAAGTTCTCAGTAGGCCCAGCAATTGGTTCGTATTAACAACGTTTATTTTTGCACAAAACTAGAAGAAAATTTGATAATACATTTTCTACAGGTTCTTTTTCACACTGTTTAGACGAATATGAGAATGATAATTAAACTCTTGCCTTTTTTTTTATACTTAATTTTTTTTTTTTTTTTTTTGGTCTTTGAAAAAAATACCTGTAATAAATTACCTGAAATTTCGGGAGCCATGCCACGACCGGGTTATATCCGAATTCGGGTTATAGCGGGGCGGGTTATAGCGGGGTCCCACTGTATCACTGAAAATCAGGCATGGATTTATCATTAGATACGTATGATATATGGATGTGTTGATAGGCTTATCATTGGACAAATATGGTATATGGATATGTCAGTGGCCTTAACACTGGATAAATGTAATATGGATATGTTGATGGGCTTATCATTGGATAAATACAGTAAATGGATATATATATATATATATATATATATATATATATATATATATATATATATATATATATATATATATATATATATGACAGGTAGGCACATCTTTGCATAAATAGGGTTTATGGATATGTAGATAGACTTATAATTATTATAATTGGATAAATACAGTATATGAATATGTAGATGGCTTTTTATTTGATTAGAACAGTACGTGTGTGTGTGTGCGTGTGTGTGTGTGTGTGTGTGTGTGTGTGTGTGTGTATTTATATAACTGAGATGCATCAGTTCCAATTGCAAATATTTTTCAGTTGAGGCCACTAAAACACTTGTGTTCATTAGTACTTTCAAGACTGGACTATTGTAACTCAATTCTGTCTGGTTCATCTCATTATCTACTCCAGAAACATCAAAAAGTTCAAAACATTGCTGCTCGGATCATCTTTGGAGTACCTTGATCATTGCACACCTCACCACTGCTCTGTACCCTACACTGGCTATCAGTTCGATACAGAATCAAACACAAAATTTATTCTCTCTGCTATGTTTCACTGACAGACTCCAGTCCAACATACCTATCCTGCCTCACCCATGTGTACATACCAGCAAGATACTTATGCTCCTCTTCTGATAATCGCATTCTCATTGTTCCCACTATGAAAACGAAGTCACATGGACAACGTTCTTTTGCATACCAGGGCCTGGCGATGTGGTATGAATTCCTTACCATTTAAGAGTGCTATTAAAACTCACCTTTTTTGACTGCAGGAACAAACTTAGAGACCTAATAATGTTTTGTATGTTATATGTTTTTATGTTTTCCAATATCATGGTTTTTTGTTATTTGTTTTTCTGTAGTGTAGTCATATTATTATAGATGTTGTAAAGCGCTTAGAGCTTCTAAAGATTAGGTGCTATACAAAGTCTTCATTATTATTGTTATTAGTATTATTATTTATATACGTGTGTGTGTGTGTGTGTGTCTTGTCAATGAATATATATTTTGGAACAATTTTGGTGTCAAGGTCACAGGCATAATTAAGAAAATTTGCTTACAGACACAATGTTTTTGTTTGGTATAATAAGTTTAAGTTCTTTCTTCACAAAAGTTTTGTAAACAGCTTACTCTTGAAATATGAAAGAGTCCTATTAAATTTGGGGCCAAAAGAAACTTTTTTTTAAAAAAAATTCCTTGTGGCTGTCTTACACTTAGAGTAATAAAGAAACCTATAGATTTTGTGATCTAAACATTAGAGGTCATGGTTTTGGTGGGCCTCATTAAAAAATGAGTTTTATAAACTTTAAGGTATTGTTCAAAACATCATATGTTGACCAAAGTATGGTCATTGAGAGCCATTGGCTAACAATCTCAGGAGTCAACAATTTCATAATTTGCCCTACATTTTTACTTGAATCCTAATGTTCTGTTGCATGATTATTGTGAGGGCAGCTAGTCTCTTAATTTCATTGTATTACTATGAAACACTGCACTTGTGTTTATGAATTACAGAAGTGCAGGTCAGCGAATTTCTGTTTTCCTGAAAGTTTTGTCAAGATATTATATTTGATTTTACTAATAGAAAAGTAAATGATTTTGAATTTTCAGTTATGGTCACTTTTGAATCTGTGTGATATTAGAAGATAAATAACTCATATTTAATCTGTGTGCACTAGATGCTTGGATCTCAAAGACTCTCCTGCATCTATAAAATGTCTGGTGCCACACATGCTATTTCCATTCCAAATGTCAGCAAATGGAGTTTTGGGGATTCCTTGAAACCACCAGATGTTAGAACCCAAACAGAGTCAGGGAAATAAGAATTATTTAAAAGTGTGAAACATAAATGACAGTCGGGTACAGAATTCGCGGGGATAAAAAAACAGGATACTTGTTAAGACCATAAAAATACTGTTATACGTTATTCAGCTCAGCATCGAGAACTGTAGCTCAGTGAATTTTCATGTAAGCCTCTCATAATATCGCTAAAGCTAAATTCATTCTTTCACAAATGATTTCAACACCATTTGTGTCAACATTGATTTCAACACTGATTGTTCAAATTATTGTTAAAAAAGGTGGTCTGTATAATTGTAACTAACCATGATGCCCCTGGAGTTTTGGAGGAGTTAATTTGTGCCATCACATGGAACTGGTAAACATGCACGGCCTACTCATTTGAGAAATTATGTCAGAAAGATACAATATGTAAAAACTAAAACAGTTGAAAGATAACTAGAAGATGCAGATGTTTAATTAGGTTAATATATCAACACTTCAAGACATTGAAGTGAAAATTTACTGAGCTACAGGCACATACGATTCATGATGCTTAACTAACTAGTTTGGTTGTGTATGCTTAACTAGCTAGTTTGGCTGTGTGTGCTTAACTAACTAGTTTGGTTGTGTATGGTTAACTAAATAGTTTGGTTGTGTATGCTTAACTAGCTAGTTTGGCTGTGTATGCTTAACTAACCAGTTTAGTTGTGTATGCTTAACTAACTAGTTTTGTTGTGTATGGTTAACTAAATAGTTTGGTTGTGTATGGTTAACTAAATAGTTTGGTTGTGTATGCTTAACTAGCTAGTTTATCTGTGCATGCTTAACCAGCTAGTTTGGCAGTGTATGTTTAACTAGTTTGGCTGTGTATGCTTAACTAACCAGTTTGGTTGTGTATGCTTAACTAAATAGTTTGGTTGTGTATGGTTAACTAACTAGTTTGGTTGTGTATGCTTAACTAAATAGTTTGGTTGTGTATGCTTAACTAGCTAGTTTTATCTGTGTATGCTTAACCAGCTAGTTTGGCAGTGTATGTTTAACTAGTTTGGTTGTGTATGCTTAACTAAATAGTTTGGTTGTGTATGCTTAACTAGCTAGTTTATCTGTGCATGCTTAACCAGCTAGTTTGGCAGTGTATGTTTAACTAGTTTGGCTGTGTATGCTTAACTAACCAGTTTGGTTGTGTATGCTTAACTAACTAGTTTGGTTGTGTATGATTAACTAACTAGTTTGGCTGTGTATGCTTAACTAAATAGTTTGGTTGTGTATGCTTAACTAAATAGTTTGGCTGTGTATGCTTAACTAACTAGTTTATCTGTGTATGCTTAACTAACTAGTTTATCTGTGTATACTTAACTAGCTAGTTTGGTTGTGTATGCTTAACTAGCTAGTTTATATGTATGCTTAACTTGCTAGTTTGGCTGTGTATGCTTAACTAAATAGTTTGGGTATGTATGCTTAACTAGCTAGTTTGGTTGTGTATGCTTAGCTAAATAGTTTGGCTGTGTATGCTTAGCTAAATAGTTTAGCTATGTATGCTTAACTAAATAGTTTGGCTATGTATGCTTAACTAAATAGTTTGGCTATGTATGCTTAACTAGCTAGTTTGGTTGTGTATGCTTAGCTAAATAGTTTGGCTGTGTATGTTTAACTACATAGTTTGGCTATGTATGCTTAACTAGCTAGTTTATCTGTGTATGCTTAACTAGCTAGTTTGGTTGTGTATGCTTAGCTAAATAGTTTGGTTGTGTATGCTTAACTAAATAGTTTGGCTATGTATGCTTAACTAGCTAGTTTATCTGTGTATGCTTAACTAACTAGTTTGGTTGTGTATGCTTAACTAAATAGTTTGGCTGTGTATGCTTAACTAAATAGTTTGGCTATGTATGCTTAACTAGCTAGTTTGGTTGTGTATGCTTAGCTAAATAGTTTGGCTGTGTATGTTTAACTACATAGTTTGGCTGTGTATGCTTAACTAGCTAGTTTATATGTATGCTTAACTTGCTAGTATATATGTAAACTTAACTAGCTAGTTTGGTTGTTTATGTTTAACTAAATAGTTTGGCTATGTATGCTTAACTAAATAGTTTGGCTATGTATGCTTAACTAGCTAGTTTGGTTGTGTATGCTTAGCTAAATAGTTTGGCTGTGTATGTTTAACTACATAGTTTGGCTATGTATGCTTAACTAGCTAGTTTATCTGTGTATGCTTAACTAGCTAGTTTGGTTGTGTATGCTTAACTAAATAGTTTGGTTGTGTATGCTTAACTAAATAGTTTGGCTATGTATGCTTAACTAGCTAGTTTATCTGTGTATGCTTAACTAGCTAGTTTGGTTGTGTATGCTTAACTAAATAGTTTGGTTGTGTATGCTTAACTAAATAGTTTGGCTATGTATGCTTAACTAGCTAGTTTATCTGTGTATGCTTAACTAACTAGTTTGGTTGTGTATGCTTAACTAGCTAGTTTGGTTGTGTATGCTTAACTAAATAGTTTGGTTGTGTATGCTTAACTAAATAGTTTGGCTATGTATGCTTAACTAAATAGTTTGGCTATGTATGCTTAACTAGCTAGTTTATCTGTGTATGCTTAACTAACTAGTTTGGTTGTGTATGCTTAACTAGCTAGTTTGGTTGTGTATGCTTAACTAAATAGTTTGGTTGTGTATGCTTAACTAAATAGTTTGGCTATGTATGCTTAACTAAATAGTTTGGCTATGTATGCTTAACTAAATAGTTTGGCTATGTATGCTTAACTAGCTAGTTTGGTTGTGTATGCTTAGCTAAATAGTTTGGTTGTGTATGCTTAACTAAATAGTTTGGCTATGTATGCTTAACTAGCTAGTTTATCTGTGTATGCTTAACTAACTAGTTTGGTTGTGTATGCTTAACTAAATAGTTTGGCTGTGTATGCTTAACTAAATAGTTTGGCTATGTATGCTTAACTAGCTAGTTTGGTTGTGTATGCTTAGCTAAATAGTTTGGCTGTGTATGTTTAACTACATAGTTTGGCTGTGTATGCTTAACTAGCTAGTTTATATGTATGCTTAACTTGCTAGTATATATGTAAACTTAACTAGCTAGTTTGGTTGTTTATGTTTAACTAACTAGTTTGGCAGTGTATGCTTAACTAACTAGTTTAGCAGTGTAAGTATAACTCAATAGTTTGGCTAAGTGCATTTTACTAATTAGTTTGTGTGTTTTTCAGGACTACTGCTTGGTATTCCCATACTAAAGAACATAAAGGAGCATCCCTGGGAGAAAAAACTTGGATGGGTGACACTTACTGTTTTCCTGCTGTTTGTGGCCTTCGCTGTCTTCTTCAATGGTCTGTACAAAGGTTACCCCCAAACAGACTGGTCACCATGCTGTCATGTTTAGTCAGACTGGAATACAGCTTTGTTCAATATTTCTCTTTATTAGGCAGCAGCTGAATGTGAAAAATGGGAACCGAAAAATATAGACTGGACCTTTATTTGAAATGCTAGAGTCTTAACTTGATGGTATTTCTTGCAAAAGAAAATGCTCCCCATGAGACTCGTGCTACAACTTTACTTTAAAACTGCATGAATTTTAACTAATATAATACAAGAAAACCCAAACCAATGATAAGCTTTAGAGGTTTGATACTTTCATGAAATACAACTGGGAAGACTAAAATGCAGCACATAATATTATTCTGAGTTTGACTAGAACTTCAAAAGTCAATGTGCCAATACAAATCACCGATTGCAGACTTATAATTACAATAAAAAATGAGTAAAACATGCTACAGTTGGCTGAAAATATTATTTTTATCAATAGCATTTTGTGTAAGTTGAGTTTACATGGAGTATCACCTGATACCCATGCTACAGGGATAATAGATATTCATTAAAAGAAGGATATATGCTTGAACAAGAAATTATATGCAAATTGGACAGTGTTTGATGGTACTGTTGATACTTTGATTCTTCTAATGAAGGTATTGCGAAACTAAAATGGGTTCTCTGATTACTGAATTATGAATAGAATTTTAGTCCTTAAAAGAATGGCATTGCAGAAAGTAGTTTCCATCATCCTAAGATACTTTTCCCATTTCCAATGATGTACTGAGTAATTATCTACAAAAATCGATTACATTGTACATAATACTAAGTCAAAATTCAGTGTGTTGAAAACTTAGGTGTACAACTGTATTTGGATTTCATGTTATCAATTTATATATAACTAAAATTATGTAACTTTTAAGGTGTGTTGCTATGGGTTTCCAAATTTAGATGGGTATGGCATTTCATTTAGCTACAGCAGTCAATGAATCTGTACAGTAAAATGTTGATGTCAGAATTGCACTTTTCAGAACATTGGGATTAATTGAGTATTCCAAGGATAGATTTATTTTTATTAGTTATCAAGGTAACCAATAATTTTTGAAGACACCTTTGTTTCCAATGTCACTGGATGATTTATAACTCACAGAATATATTGTGCACAGTACATGTAGCTGACATGGTAAATATGGTTCACAGAACATATAGTTCATATGGTTTACAGTTCACAATTCATATAGTTCACATGGTTCACATAACATAGTTCACAGTACACATGGTCACATAACATAGTTCACAGTACACATGGTTCACATAACAGTTCACAGTACACATGGTTCACATACCAGTTCACAGTACATTTGGTTCACATAACTTATAGTTCACAGTACACATAGTTCACAGTACATGTAGTTCACATGGTTCACAATACATATGGTTCACAGTACATGCAATTGACAGTACATGTAGTTCACAGTACTAGATGAAATTGCAATTTTATATTCTGCTCAAATTCAACTCTTGTTACTCAGGTAAACTTTTGATATATATATATATATATATATATATATATATATATATATATATATATATATATATATATATCTATCTTTACAAAATTCAATATTAAAGTTCCATGTTTCACTAAACTTGTTTTCTTTTTCATAGGCAATATATTGGTTACTTCATATAAAACGTGAACAGTCTTTATGGTGTTATGAGTTTGAAGATATTAGTTCATAATTTCCCTTAAATGATCACATTTTGTCACCCTATACAATGCATGGAAGTTAAAAAGTACTTGCCACTAAAAGAAGACATCTCACTAGTAATGCTCCTTATTATGTAACATTCTGACATCGCTTACATGTTATTTAACAATGTATGTTATGGTTAGGGTTTTAAAATAGGATAGACATGTGATACTGCATGATTCCAATTAACAGATATAAAGAGCATATATTTAAAAGTACAATTGTTTCATTGTTTATAATAAATATGTTTTCTTAATTTTGTAAACAGAACTAGGACTTATTTGCAGCAAATATGATGTTCAGTTTTTTTAAAACTAAATGGTTACTTATGCCTGCTTTGTGATTAATCTCATTGTAACCCAATTATTGCATTCTGTATGAAATAACCTGCATGATGAGAATGTATTTCATGTACACAGTTTGAGTTACAAGCTTCTTATTGATGTTGATTAATGGGTATATTAATAGACAATTGGTAAATGTCAAATCTTGTTCAGTAGAGTTACAATAGAAGTGGAATGGATATCCAGAACATGTATTTTTAAAAATGTTTAGGATAACTATAGAAATGCTTTGGTCACCTAGTACATTTTGTACAACATTAATATAGATCATTAAAAATAGCTTTTTGGAAATCAAGAATACACTATAAATCTTATATATCTATAGAAATGCTTTGGATGTTCAGTAGATATTGTGAAACATACATCAATAGAAATGCTTTGGATGTCCAGTAGATATTGTGAAACAGATATCAATAGAAATGCTTTGGATGTCCAGTAGTAAAATGTGTCAGTAGCAATCACAATAAACAGCTGTCATGGCAATGCTGTATTATCTTTGTACTCGAGATACAGAAAGTGATGTATTTTATGTGACTTATATAGAACCATCTGCCACTATATCCACCAAAAAGGAAAATTTATGACCAGCTAAATTTGTCAACAATTGATATTATTTTCAAAAAGGATCATAAATCTATTGTGCCTTATGTGTTATAGATATATTTATATTTTTCATGATTTTATAAGTATGTATTGTCACATGTATGCTTAATTTGTATCCCATGGTAATTATACATTGTTGGCTACTAATTTTTACTAATGTTTCAGTGTATCAAATAGTCTTTCTTTTTTAACCTTTTTTGTGTGTATATCAAATGCTTTTCTTTAATGTTGTATCTGTAATTATTTTACATTGATGAGCCTCAAAAAGATATGCTTTTGTAGTATGAATCATTACTTCATTCTGTTTTGATATTTTTACACCACTCCTGTCTGATAACTGTGAAGTACTAGTAAGCATTAATGTTGTAAAACAGGATTTCTTTGTGTGTCTGTGTAAGGAATTAATTTTGGTTACTTTTTACAGTTAACAGTAAATAAATTAATTAGGGGATAACAGATTTGAGAATATTAATAATTGTTTTATGGTTACACAGGTCAGTCAGAAAGCACATTGTACAATCATACATAATTGTCACCCACAGATACTGGGAGGTCCTATTGACCAGATTTCTGATTTGTGTTTGTATTCATATAGGGCATACTTTCAATTTATTCCTGAGCTTTAAGGTCAGTTTTATGAACGTTTCTTGTTCTTGTATAATGATGAACATTAGATCATATAATTTACATGTGTTGACTCTGGTTGCCTTTGTAATGGTTGTTATCTAGTTGATGCAGTATCTATGATATAGGTGTGCCCTCGAGGGGCCAAGTGGTCTAAATCACTCACCATTACAGATCACTGCTACATCACCTCTGTGTGGGTTCGAGTATCCGACTCAGCTAATGTGGGTATGTGAGAAAGTTTACCAGTACCTTCTCATGGGTTGGTGGTTCTTTCCCGGGTTTTCCCAGGTTCATCCTCCATAAGTTATACTGGTCACTATGTACAGCCTATCTTGTGCTGAAAAATGGCATTAAACCCTATAACTACTACATTATATGGTATAGTTACCTCACCTGTTGACTCTGCTTGCCTTTGTAATGGTTGTTATCTAATTGATGCAATATCTATGGCATAGTTGCCTGTCATGTTGACTCTGCTTGCCTTTGTAATGGTTGTTATCTAATTGATGCAATATCTATGGTATAGTTGCCTGTCATGTTGACTCTGCTTGCCTTTGTAATGGTTGTTAATTAAATCATGAAATATTTACCTAAATATTGTCTCTTCCCAAGTTTCTTTTTTTATTTTATACTGATAATATCTTTCTATCTAACAGATATTTTAGCAAATTTGTTTACATTATGTTTGGTATATTTGTATTTGTTTATAAATATTATATATAGACTTGCTTGGTGGTGATTCTTGGAATCACTGAAGGTGTTATGTTTCTGCCCAGTGCCTTCACCATGATAAAGTAAGTTATGGTAATTACTGTGATGATTAAGCTGGTTGTGGTAATTACCATGATGACAAAGTGGGTTATGGTAATTACCATATTATACTGAGTCCTGTTAATTATCATGCTAAATGAACTTGTTCCTATATGTTACTATATTAAACCATATCCTGGTAATTACCATGTTAAATAAGACTATACTATTAGCACATTGCATATGACTTCAATAAAGATGTAACAACGGAAACTACTCAAGCAGAGTTTGATTAATCTTATATTTATTTGTTCAGGAAGATTTAAAAGTTGTCAAACATTGTAATGCAGATGCAGCTGAATTAACATTGATATTTTAAATTATTTTCATGTTTATAACTGTTCCCACTTAATCAACACAGGGTACATATATTATGTAAATTATTATTTTAGAAATTATTAAAGACATTCACAAGCAATTAAATAATATTTACCACCCAACTCAGGATAATTGGCTCAATAAATTGTTATGTCAGCATCGTGATTTTAGTTTTTATCCCACTTGTTTTATTAGTCGTTTTCCCAATTGTACAATTAATCATTATCCTGCCTGTATTAATACAATAGTATATAGCTATTGCTGTATCAGAAATTTATCATAAACATATATGCATTGATCAAGATTAGTGTATGAAACTTGGTACACCTATTGGATTTGTGCTCTAGATGTGCCTTTTGCTATATGCATTTCATCCTTTTCAGTATTTATTAATCTTTCACCTAATTGTTTTGTTTAGCCATTTATTATTCACTCAGGGCATAACTCTCACGTTTTTATTACTCACTAATAGCTTGGTTCATTTATTAAACTAGTAGTACAGAATATTTTTAAATCCTGGACTTGTAAATATTAATAATCCTGATTCAATTGATTTAGAATTGTGGGGACTTCAAAATACTAGTAATCCTGATTAAATTTATTTAGAATTGTAGGGACTTGTAGATATTAGTGATCCTGACTAAATTGATTTAGAATTGTGGGGACTTATAAATACTACTACTTTTGATTTAATTGATTTAGAATTGTGGGGACTTATAAATACTAGCAATCCTTATTAAATTGATTTAGAAATATGATTAGGAATCTAGGATAGCAAAATACAAATCATGTTATCAATATTGTTTTATTACTATATTGCTTTAATTCTTTGCAGCAGGAAAGTATAGTTTTTGCCAACAGTCTGACATTTAAAACTCAGTATATGTCCAAAAGAAAATCCAAAACTGAAGGTGGTGATGATGTGTTATAGCTTTTAGTGTGTTGATGTGCCAAGTCTTTCTTGAATCACAGAAATATAATTCCAGGTTTGAATACACTATAAATTCCAGTGAATGTGTCTATCCAAAAATTGTATCAGAGCACTGTTGTATTTCCAGAGAATATTTACTTGAATTCAGTAATTTGAAGAAAATAGATTCCAGCCTAAATCATCAGAGCACTGTTGTATTTCCAGAGAATATTTACTTGAATTCAGTAATTTGAAGAAAATAGATTCCAGCCTAAATCACTGGTCACAACATATAATACAACATGATTGTACGTGTAAGACCTAAACAATAATGATAAAATCCTCTGTTACAATATATATAGTTTTCTTCTTGACCTCAACTAACGATTAGCCTTTCTGTATAAAAAGAAATACCTAATGGAAAATAACCTTCTAGAATTATCCTGATGTTTACAAAAATCAAAGCCAAAACATGGATTATGCTAAGGAAATTCCAGAACTTAGACTCGGATAAACATATTTACTTCTAATTATAATAATCTTGATATTAAGTCCATACACAGAGAGAACAATTTAGCTTCATATTACCAGTAGTAGTTGACACAGAATTTAAAAAATTTAATGTCAATCAGGTCAAGCAGAAATAAACTTAAGTTCAGACAATGTTACATTACAACAGCATGCAATGAAATAAAATAAAATAACACTAACAAACTATGTAAATTAAATATACATAACAGCATGTGCTTTTCATTTTCCTTTCTATTCTGTTGAAAGTGAGGGACACCCAAGTTTATTGTCAGGTATTTTCATATATGGACTGAGAAATCTGGAGTTCCATTAATGAAGATCTTGTACAGGACTTCTTGTCCTGATATTCTGTTGAGAGTAGTTATCACTCTTGATTTATGAATCACAAATTAATAAGAATGTCAAAATTGCCACAAATCAGTTTAATTATTTGACAGGTAATAATTCATATAATTATTGATCCTGAATTTCTACATTTGAATTGTGGCATGTACAGGTATAATAATGTGACAGTAAACATCATGCATTTTGTAATATTGTTTTAATTAAAGTGCCTTTGCTGCAGTATTTATATCTGAAACAGATTTCATTTTTTATCCATGATTAAATATTTTACACATTTTCTTTCAAATTTGTCCATTTGTATTTGAATAATATTAAATGTTCTTGGTAAAAATATTCATACTACTGTACAGTAGATGATTTCAGCATTCATATTTTCTTATATAAACCACAATACTACATATGCCTACAATACTGTGTTGTACATGTACATACATTATTGCATTTTATACATTATTATATATATCTACAATTTTTGTAATGTAATATCATTTGTTGTTTTTGACCCTTTTTTTAAAAACAAGACATTTTTGTGGATACTTAAATTCATGTATTTGCATGTCAAGTTTGCGTATTAGTAAGGATTCATGGATTAACCTCTACAAATACCCAAACTAAAGATTACAAAAGAACAAAGCTATGACAGAAAAGAAATGGTGGTTACTTCAATGGTTACAAACCTCTACTACCTGTATTAGCACAAATCGGTCACCTACACTCAGCATCAAATGATTAGGCAGATGTATTGAAATATCAAAAGATTAGGCAGGTGTAGTCAACATCAAAATATTAGGCAGGTGAAGTCAACATCAAAATATTAGGCAGGTGAAGTCAACATCAAAATATTAGGCATGTGTAGTCAACATCAAAAGATTAGGCATGTCTAGTCAACATCAAAATATTAGGCAGGTGAAGTCAACATCAAAATATTAGGCAGGTGCACACGACATTAAAGGATTAGGCAGATATATAATCCAAATATTGGATTAATTAACAACATAAGAAAGCACAAATGTAGTGATGAAAAACACAGATAAATTACTTTACAAAATACAAAGACAAAAGGTGAATGATTCACATTGATTATGCAATGAAAAGATAGATATAGTTTACTCAGCTAGGAAACAATTTAGAATTTTACTGATTTAGTAAAATGGATTCGCTCATAGTGAAATTATGCAAACTAAAAAGGGAAAGATATACAACTTATCTTTTCAGTCCTGAAAGATACAATGGATTTTTCAAACCCCAAAATTAGCCCACAGCTAATAGATTATATGTAATGAGATACACTCCGTCACCAGCACACTTTATTTCAGCTCCACGGCTGCTACAGTTCAGCTTCACAGCTGCTATGGTTAATTCCTGTGGTTGGCTTTACAACTTGCACCATGTCGACCCTGATCACTCTGATAACTTTGAACACTCAGTTCACTCGAGACACCTTAGACAGCTCAACACTGCTCTACACTATGCGGACAGCTGAAACATATCCAGTACCATGTACTATACATGACACAGGCATAAAAACATAACGTTATACACTGTAAGTTATACAGATTACATTACCAGTATAATAATTACAAAACAAGTTCAGAAATAAACCAACCCCTGCTTGATAAGAATCCTACTGTACTAAACGTTTCTTAAAAATGTAGCTTTATTTAACTAATAATATCCCATGTTATGTTGACCAATAAGAATATAAATACATGCATTATTATGCGTAAACCAAAGATACATAGCAAACATACAAACATAGACGTGGCAGTACAATAGTTATATTGAAATTAATAAACTAACATACCTCTACAGTGGAAGATGTGCAATTCCTTATAGTAGACCTGCTATCCATAATGTAAAGAGCTTTGCCTACGGTGAGATATTTGTACTGTTGGAATTTAACTTATTCATTTTCTTATTAACTTATGTAAAGACCATAATACCTAATCTGAAGAAAATTCTGAGCAAGAGAGAAATCTATCACCAGACTGAAAAATGCTCTATTTTGTAGCTTTGTCATACCATAATTTCACTTGTGACTTCAATTGCTTGATGCCAAATTCAAGCATAATTGACTGGAAAATTCCAGACATAAAATTTGACTCTTAATCAGTTTGGACAGATTTGTGAAGGCCAAACTGAAAAGAAGAAAAACTTTATCAAAGCCTTTATTATTGTTTTAGTTTAAAATATTCCTAAAAGGAATTGCCTGTGGGAATCTTATTGACGTACACATTATGGTCAACAAGTCTGTTGTTTGTCCGTCGATTTGACGAGGACCACTATTCATTTGAGGGTCTGTGGGGCTGGTTTTGTTCTGTGCATGCGCAGGTGGCTGATGAGACCAACCCTTGTGCTGAATGTTTGTTTGTATAAGGAACAGGGGATGAGTGGGTCATCGGGGTGGGGGGGCGGGGTTGATGGCACATGCTTTTCTTGCTTGCCTTGTAAGCTCAGCAGCTGCTGTCCTGTGCTAGAGTCGTACAGCTTGGAGCCTTTGTGCTTGCATTCCTTGTGTTTATTTATATTACCAATAAGGGTAATTCGTGTTGTCAGAGATTTCCCCATACTTTATTGATAAAACGTCAGACTCCTGTGCTTCTTGGTACTGATGGTGACACCAAAGCATGTGCAGGAGCTTGAGAACTTGTAAACGCTGCATTGAAGGTCGGCTTCTGAGTATCCATTGAGAGTGCAGTCATCAGCAAATAAATCCCTGATGGTGTATGTCATAACCTTGGTTTTCGCTTGAAGCTTCCTGAGATTGAATAGTTTTACATCTATACGGTACCTGATGCCGACTCCAACCTATCCGACTCTGAAAGCATTAGCCAGCATAGAGGAAAACAATAGACTCAACAGTGCTGATACCGGAACACAACCCTGTTTGACGCCATTGGTTACTGAGAATGTCTCAGATGTATCTCCATAGTCCTGGACTCGTGTCTGCATGCCATCGTGGAAATGCTGCGCCATGGATATAAATTTGCATGGGCACCCGTACTTGGCCATTACCTTCCACAAGCCTTCTCTGCTGACAGTATTAAAGGCCTTTGTCAAGTCTACGTAGATGGAGAAAAGGTCGGTATTTTGCTCTTGTCATTTCTCTTGAAGCTACCTCGCAGCAAACACCATCTCAATAGCCACACGTTCTTTTCGGAATCCACACTGGCTTTCTGGCAGCGCAGTCCTTGGTCGAGGTGTTTATTGAGGCAATTCAGTTTTATTCTGACGAGTATCTTTCCTGCAATTGATAGTAAGGATATACCCCTGTGGTTATCGCAGGCCTGGCGGTTCCCTTTGCGCTTATACAGATAGATTATGGAAGCGTCTTTGAAATCCTATGGATCGTCTCTTGGTGCCACATCAGTAGAAAAATAGTTAGTAGACCTTTATATCAGGTCTTTACTTGTAGACTTCAGCTGGGATGTAGTATGAACCTGGTTTTTTCCACTGGAGAGCAAACATATCGCTTCCTGTGTCTACAGCAAGGTTCGAGGGTCATCCAGTGTATCGTTGATGGGTAACTGGGGGAGACGACTGATGGCTTCATCACTGATGGATGAAAGGCGATTCAAGACGCTGTCAGAGTGTTCAGCCCATCGTTGAAGAATATTCTTTTTGTCAGATATTAGCGTGTTCCCATCTGCGCTGAGAAAATAAAGGGGGGGGGGCAGCATGGAATGAAGAATACTTCTTTCAGGGCATTGTATAGGTTCTTCATTCCATGCTGGTCTTTTTAGCACTGGATCTCATCAGCTTTGTTGCTCAACCATGTGTCACGGATCTGACGAAGCTTCTGCTGTACAGTTATGCGTATGTTGCTGAACGCATCTTTCCTAGAAGTTGATTTTGGGTTGCTGAGGTTGGCTTTAATAAGGGAGTGTTTCTGATCCAGTAACTGCTTGATCTCGTCGCAGTTCTCATCAAACCAGTCGTTTGGGAGCCTTTGTTTCCTTTTTGGTGTCTTTTGTGCTGAATACGGATGTTGAGCTTGGTGATGAAAAGGCTGTGGTCTGTTCAACAGTCAGCGGAGCACATTGACTTGGTCACATGCACATCCTGCCTGTGCTTCTTCCTGACAAGGACGTAGTCGATGAGGTGCTAGTGCTTAGAGCCAGGGTGCATCGATGACGTCCGGTTTCATGTAGAGGGCGAAGGGGCGGAAGACTATATTGGTGATCATCAGTTCAGCAAGTCTGGAGCAAAATGAGAACGTTGTTATAGTGACCCACTCCATGCTTTCCTAGCATTCCATCCCAGGCAGCATGATCACAGCCTACCCTTGCATTGAAATCACCAGGAATGACGAGATTGTCTGTCTTTAGGACGTCAGCAATGACGGAGTAAAGATCCTCATAGAACTTGACCTTCACTTCACCATGGGTTGGTCATGGTTGGAGCATAACTGATGATGTTAAGGTGCTTTCTTCTTGACAAAATGGCGAGTTGTATGAGGCTGTCGCTTACTCCCTTGGGAGGTCCAGCCAATTCGCCAATCATTGTTGTCTTCACTGCAAAACCGACACCAGCCTCACTGCTCTCTTACTTCCTCGGCCGCTCCAAACGAAAGTGTATCAGGAGCCCCTTTCACAGAGTTCTCTTTCTCCTGCAAGCCAGGTCTCGTTCAAGGCAGCAATGTCCACGTTGTATCTGGCGAGTTCCTTTCCTGTTAGGGCGGTTCTCCTCTGGGGGTTTCCTCATTGTCTCTGTCGAGTACAATGCGCACATTCCATGCCAAAGTATGAGAGGAACGATCCTTGTTTTCTTTTTCGTATTTTGAGCACTGGAGTAGGTTCCTTGCCAGCCGTGGTATTCTGGCTAAAGAGGTTTTGAGCAAGCAATATTTAAGGTACATTTTCTAGCCCCTATCTCATGCCAGGGAGGTGAGCAGTGCATTCCTGAAGAGGGCTGCTCAGTCGCTCAGTGAGCTGCCGGACTCCACTGCTGATACCCTAATGGCCTGAGCCACCTGTGTGTAGGTTTGCGGCTATGGCTGTCAGTGTACCCATACCTGCCGCTTCGTCGCTTGCCTGTCGCCACAGGACATTAGTGAGTGATGAAACGAGATGGGCTGGATGACAAGAATTACTTGCGCGGTGACTTTGTTTTAAGTGAAGAGTTACGCAGTTCGTGGACCTCGCTCTCTCATCCGAAACCATCCCAGTCCAGCAGCACAACAACGTCGAGACAGCCGGTGACGGAGTTGAGAGCAGTAGATGATCAGGACGCCCTACATGTCTCGTCGAACTCTTTAGCGTCCCACGGCGTTTTGCTGGGACTCGTTTTTTTCTTCCGTTGTCTAGCTGGTGGTTCCTCTGCGCAGGCTGCCGAATCCAGTCTTGACGTTCTAGGTAGACAAAGCCTAACACTCACCGAGGGGTTAAGACCCGTCGGCTACCTTTAGCCTGGTTTTGCTGGCCAGTCGAGGTCGTTTCCCGGGATGTGGCCACTGGAGCCACAGGTAAGAGCTGAGAGCCAAGTGGGGACAAAAGGTGGGTGAGTTATTCACAAAGGAGTACGACTGCTTATCCCCTCCCAGAACACTTCATACAACCCGCTCAACAAGTATTGGTTGCCTAACTTGGTAAAAAAAAAAATAACAGACTGACAATCTACCATTATTCTGCTACATGGTTGCAGATGAGCCTTATATATGTTCTGATTTTCCTACCATTTGACAAGTATGACTAGTTCTGTAGTTTTGATTTTTGGCCAATAGAAGTGAGTCAAGATCTTGTGTTAAGTCTTATTAATTCCTAAATGACCAGCCAAAGGTGTTTCATGGACCAGCCTAAGAATTTCCTGAATGTACTATTTTGGAACTACAATTTGATAGTTTACAGACCAATCACACCAGTTGTTACCTCAGGTGGTCTCCATTTTCTCACGAAGACCCCATTTTTAATGGAAATAACAAACATGTACGTCTGTGGCTTAAGTTTCACTAATGTACACAACCCATGCCAAAAAAGTCCTTGAAATCTGAAATGTCACTAGCGTTCCAGAATGAATCAAATTAATTATTTAATATTTTCCTCACTGGCTTCTAATGGTCGCAAAGGTACATAAAACACATTAATTTTTTCGGGTGGTATTGTGCCATTTGAGCGTTTGGTATGTCATACATATGGAGGAGGATGTATTGACCCGAACAGGATGGATAGAAGATAAAAGTGGAATTGGGAAATAAATTGCATAACATTTTGTTCAGTTGGGATAATTATTTCACCTAGAAAGCTCATTTGCAAAGTACCCAGTGTGAGTTCTTCAACTTGTAGAAAGAAAGTGAGGTGGATAGGTTGTCAGTATAGAGCTAAATGGGGAGTCGTTTGTGAGGTAAGCATAATATATAGACCCAAACATGAATTTAACATTATGCTTGCATTGTTCTCTTGGTGGAAAATTGTAACATGATGGATATGTTTGCGAACAAAATGAAAACTGATAGTGTTGGCTTATAGGGACAGTGGGAATCAACATAAGGCCGCCATGTCTGACATGGCATGGGTGATTAGTTAGGGGATGGAAAATGAATATTTAGGTAAAAGGATCATTCATCACTCTGATCATTACCTATATTGCATAAAGGGAAACAACTTTGTAGAGACAAGAATAGTACACACATGTCAGTGTGTATGTAAATATATTATTCATACCTTTAAAATAATATTAAATACATCAAGGCATGGTTTGTGATGATATACATTCTCTTTAAATAAATTGAGTGAAATGTTTTAAAAATGCATCGCAGATATCTCTGTTTTTATCCTGTGTTGTGCCAGTACATATTCTACTACGAATGCAAAGTGTTGTTAATCAAGGAATATCACACAGTATATGAATATAATCCTCGTTATCTCAGATTATCCTCGTTATCTCAGATTATTGAAGTGGCAGGATACTGCATTTCTTTTCATAAAGTCATCTTTCAAGGGATATACTTCATAGGAATTAGATTATTCCATATGTGTCATGTACGGTAGATTGATTTGTACATTTGAAAACATTCACGTTCCCATATGATATGTTGTGACCAATGCCCCATTTTGGTCCTATTACCAAAAAAAATCCTCAGCAAGAGATATTTCATGGTAAAATTGTAAATTTAAAAATATCCAGTGCAAAATATTATCGGGATGATTTTGTTTATGGCTACATTTTTAATTACTAAGTACCACATGACTTGACGATACTATATTTCCTGTAAGGTTGTAAACATTTTCTGTTCAAAATGTTAGATTTGAAAAGCGAGGATTTTTTTATACTATAAGGTTCTGGGATTTTGCAATTTTTTAAAACAGCAAAATCATTTTATTTTAAAATGGGGTTACAGACGGCATAAATTTTGGATATAATACTCGAAACGAAATGAAGGAATGCACAACATTTTGACATATTTGTTCAAATAGACATTTGTTTTCATTTGTTTTGTGTCAGCAGATGTTCGTGATTGCATTGATGAGAAAATACATACAGTATCAGTCGCAAACTACGCCGTTTGGATAGTCAGCTATATCTCGTGTCCAGAACAAGACTTTTCCAGTCATGTGCATACTTGAGTCGTAAATATTACTGGTGTTACAAGCTTGTTACACCCACTTTCGCAAATTGTGTAAAGTTGATAAAGTACGATAATTTCATCTTCACACTGTTACATGTCTAGGCTTTTAAAATAAGTAACAGATAAAAAGCGAAGACAATAAACTTTGTAACATTTAAAAAATAACTTGTTGCTCTTTAATGCAAAGTGAAAAATGAGAAAATAGAACTTATGTTATTGTGAATTAAATAAAACAATAATCCACGACTTAAAAACACAAGTCCGATTAATCAAAAGTTCTAAGTGAATCACAGTTCAAATACTGATGAAATTAGAGATGGAAAGACAATGACGTCTATAATAACCTACGAAGTGCAGATGTGTCAACAGTATAACAGAAAATAATATTCCAGTCTATAACATCTAAAGAATGTATTGGTTTAAGAATTATCAGAGCACTTTTGTATTTACAGGGAAAACCATCACTTGAATTAAACGATTTGAACAAAAATAAAATTCAGCCCAAACTGGCCAAAGCGCAATACAACTTAACGTGTCAAATGTTTTAAGCCCATCTGACAGACCTTTCTCCAAATATTAGTTATATGACTAACTAAGACGCAAAACAGATTCAAAAGGTCAAAAGTTCATTCACCTTGGGGGAAAAGAGAAGTTTGTTACCAATTATCACATGATAAAATGTCACGAAATCCAAGTATGACCTTGACTCAACTAAGATAATGATAGTACATGCAAAATAAGTATTATATTACACGCACGCACGCACACACACACAATACATACATACATACATACATACATACATACATACATACATACATACATACATACATACATACATACATACATACATACATACATACATACATTACTACTGACATCCGTAATATGATTTTCACAAAGAAACACCGCAGTGTACCATGTACAACGCGCAGTCAATTCACTAATCGTAGTTTTAAGAATTTTAGACGGTTAAAAGTCAGTGTTCACCATGGTCGACGCCTTTTAATGTAAGGTTGGAAAACAAGAAATAAGGATATCTGGAAAACCACTAGACCAATGTTATCCAGATTCAGGTCTCGACCCAAATCAGAGTCGCCGGGGGAAGGGGGGAGGGAGGGCGTTTCCCGGTTATGTCGCCAAGAGTCATCAGAAACATTTTGGTTTGCTATCTTGATGCTAAAATGTGCCAGAGGATCTAAAGTTTATTTTGGTAAACAATGTAGGGAACCAAATTCTCCCACAAAACGATGAAATTATTTCGAGTCAGGTCTGTGAAGGAGAGGTCTTCAATTATTTCTTTATTAATGGCGTCAAATAGGCAATAATCAACGAACCAACGATGAATTCCCTGGCACACAACGAAAAGTTTAATATGTCGAAAAATTTATTTCGCTCATGTCATTGAATATTTCATAGATAAAGTCGTATTAAATATTAATGTCAACATTAAAAAGATAGCAGGGGTAGATTAACCCCGACTAGCTGAGATTGGAATTCGATCACTGATTGGTCATATAACCAAACTCATAACTACAGCCCCATGACCAGAACATTTTACCACCAAGACTCGATAAAGCCTAGATGGTCACGATTTATAAGCAAACCGATCCACTTTATAAACAAAGTTATCGTCCTGGCAGCGTTCTCTGAATTATAACTAAAACGAGCAATATGAGACCAGATTACTAATTACTTTTATAATATATTACACTCATAGCTTTCTGATTTCAGAAAGGGTTTAGCCCGTTAAACTACACTAATTCGACTACTAGAAGACTTGCGCTTAGCCCTTGAACAAAACAAGCATTCTGCAGCTATTTTTATGGATTTATCAAAAGCGTTAGGCTGTTTACCCACACACCATCGCCACCCCAAACTCCTCCCGAAACTGACAGCATACGGACTTAAAGATTCAGCGGTAAATAATATGACAGATTACCTCTCCAACAGAAGACAACCGATCAAAACAGGAAACTCAAATAGTTAATGGGTAAATATTTGTAACGTGGAACACCAGGGACCAATTCTTGGACACCTGGTATCATAAATGATTTTAATTGATCCATACAACTATGCCGATGCCAACACACTTGCTTGCTCTCACCACGACCTTGCTATATTATGAAATATACCTTAGAAATGTAGTGCACAGTCTTAATTAGGTGGTTTACAGACAATTCAGTGAAAGCAGACCCTGGTAACCTCATGCTGCTACACTTGGAATGAAAGCACTGATAAGGTCAAACTAATTCATCTGGAATTAAAACTAACGAACAGCTTCTAGCTCAGAAATACTATGGGGAGTCACTTTGACCTGAAAATGAAAGTTTATCGTCAAATCACTGAAATTGTTTAAAAAGCATCAAAACAAGTAATTGTTCTTAAACAAATTGGAACATACTTCTCAACTAAAGGAAAACTGACTATGTAATAGTCTTTCGTCATGGTCAACTTCATACTTAAAAAAAGACTGTGCAGTAGCTTTTTTTTAAAAAAAACTTTTTTTTCTTACTTAAAGCGTTTCTGTAATTTGCTTGCAGCTTTTAATTAATTTAGCTATCTATGCTCAGTTCTCGTCTGTGTTTCCTTGTATATACAATGTTAGTTTCTTGTAACTGATTAGTCTTGAGTTACACCCATTTCCAATGAATTCACATGTTGTTAGTTTTTATTTAATTTGTATTGTTTGTGATATTTTCTTCGTGATTAATATTATGTATTGTATAAGTGTATTTTATATCTGACCTTGTCCAAAATCAATGTCATTGTCTACCTGACCAGTAAAATGGCATATTTCGTGTATTTGGAAATCCATTAAGAATTAAATCGTAACATGGCATTTAATTGTTGAGTAGATTCTCTGTTTATGCATTCATTAAACAATTTGCAGACTTAATTAGTTTCAAACATAACGTAAGCAAACATCTCTCACTTCAACACCATGTATATGGATGGTTTCTGTTATCATTATGACCAACGGCCACGTATCCTTATTAAGCAGCGCATAAAAGAGCTAATAGGATCTTAAATACGTTTTGTTTAAGTTGTTTTTTTTTTGTTGCATTTTACACATTTACAACTACATTAATATTTGCGTTTTTGCGCAGTAATTAATTTTACGATTAACCGTATATGACACATACCATTATGTTAAGATATGCCAGTTACCTACCCCTGTGCTGTCATTCTTGACAAATTATATACGCCCTATATATCATTTTTATGGATGCTACATTTTTCTGTTTGGTACTAAAAGTCCGAAAAGTGTATCGACCCAGAGATACTGATAGAATCTGATCTAATGGGTGACTGTCATTCCAGTGTTCATCACTCTTCCTGCTTCGCTCTGTGCTGGCTCTTTGTAAAGATATCTCGTATAGTTGCATAAAGATTAATATATTGATTGTTTCCGAGCTTAAGATGTTCCTTAACTGTGTATGAATATTGTTTGTGCTGCCCCCCCCCCCAGCTAAATTGTTTTAGAAAATAAAAGATAATTTTACTTTTCAAAAGTCTGCATTTTAATTCGGCTTCTTATTTTGCTTTTGATACATTTCATTTCCAAATACCACTCAAATGTAGGGTAAGGGGCAATGCGAAAAACCCAGAATAGTTACAAAAAGACATGTGACGAGAGCTACGATACAGCATTACTTCTATCGACATGACTTATATCGTGACCATAGCTTTAAATGCGAACGGGCGAATACAAATTGTATTCAGCCCAGAGTAAATTTCATATGTGCAACTTTAAACTAATTTTCGTGAGTTCTCGCGCATACGTGGTCTCTATATGTTTGCGATGTCGTAACTTTTTTGCACGATTTGGAATCACTCCCTCTGGTATCATCTCTTTTATAACATTTGTAGGTACTCCTGATCTAGAATGAAGGACGTATTTCATTAAGTAAATTGATTAGAACTAGTTATCGTCGAAACGGGGGGGGGGGCAGATTGAAAATTACTGGTCCAACAAGTAGGGCTCCGCTTTTTCTTTTTCTTCTTACATCGTTGTTCCGTATAATTGACTGAAGAAGAATCCAGGAAAACTCCGGTATAAACAAACAACCCATTCTCACATACATTCATTTGGACATACACCACAATTAATTTTACTATATGTTCTCTACATATATTTCTCAGTACTGACCTTTCAACTTTGTGATAATCGATAAAAATCATATGTTAATCTAAGATACATTCAAAGATGACTTAACGGTGAAGTTTTTGTCAGGGGTTGATCGGCATTTATTTCAGCGGCTGCACTGTAAACAGAACAGCATGTACACAGAACACAGATTTCACTTCCGGATCATCACCAAGGCCTTATTACTCCATGTGCACTGTCGTCAAATTACACACTGACTACCACTCTCTCAGCTCATATTCTCATGAATAAACAATTGCCTTTAAATCCCTACCAAAATAGCATCAATATAACTCTTCTATCACCACCAAAATGAGAGAGGAAAAAATGTTCTAAAAATAGACTAAAACAACATAATTGTAATGTGATTCCATTTGGCTAGGACCGAGACTCGAACCTACGCCTTAGACTATTCGGTCACCCAGGGCTCTTTCACCTGACGCAAATATTTCCTGCAGCCAGAGTTTATTAAGAAGCTTAATACGGTTACCAGCAAATATTTTTACACACACACACACACACACACACACACACACACTGGTTATATTTCTGAGGATTTTTATATATTCTAACTTAATATTTTATGTTATATACTATATATATATATATATATATATATATATATATATATATATATATATATATATATATATATATATATATACACACACACACACACACACACACACACACACACACATTGGTACAGTTTTGTGCGCAGTTCATTAATCTGTATTGATAACGTAATTCCTACCTTTAAAAAAGTATAAATTCTTTATAATTAAGAACCAACCTTTTAATTAACACATATAACCAGTATTGTGTTGAAGCGCCATTGACATACATACATACGTACGTACGTACGTACACACACACACACACACACACATACATACATACATACATACATACATACGTTGCTTTTTGGTGGATCGAATACTTCTATTTGCAAATTTCTACTAGACGAGCAGGGTTGATCGAGCGATAACATTTTAATTCAAATATACCAAAGCATCTAAGTAATAAGAACTAACGTCATTTCAACTATTCAAAATGGCTACGTTCTCAATACGCTAACATAAGTACTTTCATATTTCTTCTTAATGACAAGTCTTTAAATGCTTTTTTATGATAGTGAAAGATGTCTTTGATAGAAACTTGGGTCAACGACAAACTGCATGACATTCTTGGTTTAGCAGATAAATATATTTCTCAGTATTTGATCGGACTAGCCAAAAAGGCGGACAGTTCTCAGGATTTCCTCGAGAAATTGAAGGAAACTGGAACCCTAGATGTGGATGAAAATGTAAAAATCTTTGCAGCAGAGCTATGGAATAAGGTCCGTTGAAACATCTAGGAGAAATATATCCATTTAGCAATAAAACTCAACATTAAATGTAAATATTTCTTTGGTATTTTTGGAACATGTTTTGGGTTTAACGCCATTTTTCAGCGCATCATATACATACGGTCTGTATCACAGGGACTCTTAAAAAATAAAATTAGGAATATCCGTCCATGAATTAAGGAATGTGTGAGGGGAATATCCTATAATAGTCCATGAATTAAGGAATGTGGGAGGGGTCTAACCTGTAACTATTGTTACAGGTTAGACCTAGTACTAATATTAGTACCCTTAGTACTCCTACGTCGTGGACAAGTTGAGGCTACGACATCGTAGCTAAGGTTAGACCCCTCCCACATTTCTTAATTCCGGAAAAGGAGGTAGTGGGTTTGATTCCCAGCCGAGTTATACCAAAGACTTACAAAAATGGTACTAACAGCTGCCTTGCTTGGCGCTCAGCATTAAGAGATTAGTGTTAGGACAATGTCAGGATAATGTGACTGGGTGAACATCATGCTAAATGTCTGCGTCATGATGATGCAATGCTAGAAATCCCAATAAACTGCCTCACTGCAGACATTGTAGTGATATGACTGAAAATTTTTTAAAGCTATGTTACAAATCCTAATCAAACAAACATTCCTTAATTCATGGACAGATATTCCTAATTTTCTTTGTAACGAGCCCCTGTGATACAGACCACCATGTATATGATGCACTGGAAAATTGATAAGCTTTCTCACAAACCCACTTTAGTCAAGCCAGAGACTCTATCCGTAGTCTTTCAGTGTAAGATGCCTCAACTGATATTTTTGTTTTGGTTGGTGCAAAACTTTGCTGTTTGTCAGGAATATCTCCTCTACGTTGCAGCACATATCAGTCCACTTCCACAAATTTAAGTCTAATATATATACTTTTGCTGTCTTTATATTAACAGAATCAAAATATAACGCTTGCAGATGGATGCATTTTCATGTTTGACATACATTTCACTTGGTTGAAATGCAGGAGTAGCCTAGGAATGCAGAAGTAGGTTTCAGTGGGACCTTTTATTTTTAACAAAATTAACAATGTACATACTCCCATGTGAAACAATGTCGCTTTTCGTTTTGTTAAAGAAACTAGTCCCCACTTCAGAATATTTCAACATACCTCAGCATTCCTCAATGACTGTCATATTTCAACTAGATTAAATGGATGTTAATGGAACTTTAAGATATGCCATTTGAATGTGTCAGATTTTGATTAAATAAGGACAAGTAAATACATGTACATGTATATCATTTAGACTTTTTGAATGAGTGTTGATATGGGTTGTGAAGCTTGAGATATTCCTGAAACATTGACCACTCATTCTGATGGTAGTTATAAATAAATATTGGTTGAGGTCTTACAATGCAGGACTAACTCAAACCCACACAGAAGAGGTTAGATGGACAATTCGTTTAAACATTTACGTTTAAGTTGATTTTTTAAATTTATTTTTGCTGTGTTTTTAATTTTAAAAAAGTAATTTGGAAGTAATTTTGGGAATAAGCTTCTATAAATAGAAGTTAACAAAAGTACTTGAAGGTGTACAATGGACAAAAGTAGTTTGGAAATAATTTTGGAAAAAAGCATCTTTAAATAGAATTGAATGAAAGTACTTGAAGGTCTACAATGGGCAAATGTACTTCTTAATATTCTTATGCAGCAGTCTTTTAAAAATTAATATTCTTACATTTATATGAGGTAGTGATTTTTTTAAATTTTTTTAAAACATTGTCATTGAAAAAGTATACAGAAGTATCAGAACTACCTGAATTATTATTTCATTTTTTTTGTCATCTCTGATTTGAACAAATACTGGAGAAAATGGCAGAAACTGAAATTATTGTTTTTTAAATTAGTGCTAAAATTCAAACTTATAAATGTTTGGATTCTTTAAATCTTGAAGTAATGTGAATACAATATTATTGTTATTAACATTGTCATTTTTCAAGCTAGAATACACTAGGTCATTTATTCGCATACTTCTATTATACTTTATGTAGTCATACTTTTCATAAAAATGAGGTGTTTAGTATAGGCCTTAAATATTTCCATGATAATATTTTACCATTGTTTGCCAATCATCATGACCAGGTTCCACACCAAGCACCAACAATCAAGCCAGCACGTCAGCGGGAGCAAGCAGCCATTGAGCTTGAAAAGAAGAACAAGAGATACACATTGGTGTCTGATGATGAAGAGGAGGAGGAAGAAGAATATAAAGTCCCAACAAAGGTAGTACTCTCCATAAATTTCATATTATTTATTAGGGACATTTATTTATAATTGTTTTAATTAAACTTTCGACATGTATCATTATGTCTCTAGTTTTAGTAAAAGCTTACCTAATTCATAAAGCTTCCACATATTCAATGAGAGAAACACATTTTTGGGGTGATGGTAATTGTGACAGAACTCATTGGGTGATGGTAATTATGGAAGCATCATTAGGTGATGGTAATTATGTTAGCCATGGCTCACATAGCATTGAGAAGTCCATGAATTTCACAGGTAGCCTTTAAAAGTCCTTAAATTCAACCCCGGTTTAAAAACTCTTTCGCTTTTAACAAATGGCTTTTAAAAGCCCTTTAATTTCACAAGATAAGAACTTCTTTTCGCAAAAAGAAATATAATTAAAGTAGTTTAAAAATTAAAAAAAAAAAAAGATCATGATGAGTTTTTGATTGGAAAGAAAGAACAATGTTCACCGGTTATCGAAATGCACAAAGTTCTAGCATTGCATAGTTACCTCAATATTCGCACTTTCAAATGGATTTAAAACTATTAAATCACCATTGCTATAAATTTTTCTAAGCAGCATAATAATGTACAGTTTAATTGAAAAAAATTGTAGTGTGACAGAAATGGCCCTGCAATTTCCTAATAAACAATACAAATGGCCAATGTGCACAAATGAGAATTATTCTGCATTATCATGCCTGAACAGTTTGTTCAACGAGAAGTTTGAGTCAAAGAAGTAAAGAGCAAAAGGTGCAAGGGATACTGTCCATGTTGTGGTAAGAATATAGATCTTGGAAAAATGAGTGAAAGTGTTGAAATTGCATTCAAGAAGTAAGAAGCACAAAATACATTGAAATCACAAACCTTTGAAAATTTCTTCATTGTGAAAAACTCCAATTCCAGTCCTGCTGTAAATAGATGGTGGTGAAATGGAAACAAATAATATTGTGTTACATATATCTGATTGAATATATTTTTTTAAATTTAATTGTTTGTTCATCAGTTTAAAATATTTGGTTGGTTGTTGATATGATATGACAATTGTTTTGGGCTTTTACTTTACAGTCAAATATAGTTTTCAAATTAATTTTTCTTCAGATAATTTGGATTTTAAAAAGATTAATTCGTTTTTCTGGAAATATTTGATTTGTTTATACAGAATTATTAACCCTTTAGCTACTAGAGCTGTTGTGTTGTTTCACTACTGCTCTGTGCTATCATATCAGTTACTCAGACTACTGAGGCTGACTGCTAGGCTGAATACTAGAGCATCATCAAGGCTGACTACAGAAATTGACAATAAAAACATGGTTACATTTATATTCATTATTTCAATAGTTTTTACTAGATTTAAGTGAAATAAAAAAAACAGCTTATCTTGTATAGTGTCTGTTATTCATATATTTCTACTTTATATATACTCCTATATCCCGTCATATAAGAAATCCCAGTCACATAAACTGTTTTGAATCCCATAAAATAAATCCAATATTTTCATATGTACATATAAAAACATGAATGAAATCCACTCTAGTTAAAATGTTGCAATTGGTACCTCTCAAAACAGTAATTATCCACACATAAATGACGATGTTATCAAGTATATTACAATATATGTATAGCAAAATTTACATGTTCTATGTCTTACATGTAGGACTAATGCCCACATATTTGATGCTGATTTCATACCATTTCATGTCTTGCTTTTGGTCCCCTATTTTCTTAACAACATTGTTTCTTTCTTTCATAAGATTTTCTACCAGATATTCAGGAATTAATCTGAGTAAAAAATCTTTCATTCAGTGGTCCAAGCTTGATTGTTGTCTGTTGAACCAACGTAAGAATCAAAAACATTGATTTCGAATACGGCGAGGTCGTCACTCCATTGTACAATTGAAACTACGTCCGCCTTGTCATCCGATTAAAAATCGTTTGTATCTGATGTTGAAATCAATATCTGATCCATTTTCTAATTATGATCCATTAAACTTTTCGATATCACTTGCACTGGACCCGTTAAAGTTGCTCATATCTGAATCGGAATCCATCTTTGTTCATCTCGAAAACACGTGTTTCGTAAACCGCGGAAAATTAATTTTAGTTTGTCTAAATTTAACCTCTCAGCATTCAAACTTGTATCAAAATGTCGAGTAAACAATCCTCTCATTGGTTATGATAATCAAAAATGTGTAAACTTTCGTACTTTCAACCAATCAACGTTTAGTTAACACGTAGGTATTCTGCGCACATGAGCGTCACTGGTTCTTCGAGTACTGCTGAACTTTACGCATCTGTGCGACATTGGGGTTGTAAGCTAGGTTTTTCGGCACTGCAGATATGCGTCACTGGTATTCGAGAGCTATTTACAGTAGACGGTTAGATGCGGCAGTCGTAGCTAAAGGGTTAAACAAAGACAGTTTATCAAAATTTTATTCGGATTTCCAACAACGGAGTGTTAAATATTGTGTTTCTACAAGGAACTGTAGATAAGCACAGTACAGACTTCCACATTCGTCATCATCTTCCATCTTTGATTTTCCATCAAATTCGAGGTTGAATTTATTAGCACATTTGGTCAGGGAAATAAATTTTGTGTTAAATTTTACAATGCTTGTTGTTTTCACTTTTTCTGTGTTACTGTTTATTAAAGCCTAAATACATAACAATTGCTTCAAGTTTAAGTGACTTACTCTGTGTACATTTAACCCTAACCCCTTTTCCAGCCAGTCCTTGTACTTCTTTCAGTGCCATACAGGGTATTGCTATCCTTGGAGAAAACAAATGCTGTCCTGATAGCTGAAATTTTCTAAAAACAATTGTCACCCATAACTCTTATAATCAAATAAAGACAACACCAAACTTCTCAATCTTATATTTCCAGATCACATCATTGCTAACCAATTTTTATGTGGTATGAGAAAGATTTATTTTTGTTTTGCAGTGTTAAAAAAACATGCAGAAGCAAATTGGTCAAAAGAAAGATTAATTTGTTTAATGGTATCTCAAAATTAGGTAATAGGGCCCTAAAAGGTCCTTACATTTCAGTTTGTGATTTCCGACAACAGCTTGCATTTGTTTTTTCTGTGAATTTTCTTTTTTCATGAAGAAATTCTTGTTGTAGGAAGTAAATATTTCATCTTCAGATGGCTGATTTCTACATGATGGATCTTTTCATCAGCAAATTGCTTGATTTTATTTTCCCTCATGTTACAAGTATATGCTCTTAAAACAAGAAAATAGTGAAGACAACAAGCTTTGTAAATTTTAACAAATAATTTATTTCCCTAGAATATCAAGTGAAAATTAAGGGGAGGGGGAAAAATTAATGTTTTATGAATCAAATCCAAAATTAATCTAAGAATTGAATAATAGAAGTCCTAGTAATAAAAGTCTTGAATGAAACTGAGTTTGAATCCCAATGAAAGACAAAATGAAAGACAATGACAGTTTCTTGTTGAATCATAAAACATATTCCAGTTTTGAATTCAGTATAACTTCCAGTAAATGTTTTTATCCAAGAATTTTGTAGGAGCACTTAAAGACTCACTTGAAATTCTGTAAAATAAAATTTTGACTCAAACTATTCACAACATGTTTGAAATTCGACTTACTATCCTTTATCATTACATCAGTTTTAAGACTAGCTACAGTTCAAAACAGAGTCTCAGACAGGGGTCAAGAGTTCATTCTTCTTTAAGGAATATAAGTTTGTTACATGATGATTATCATGTCCAGGTAATAATTCTTACTCTAAGAAAGAATTTTTTATAACTTTAAAAGTCGTTACTAAAACTATCTCTGGTTCCGAATCAAGGTCCAAACTCGATATAGTGTTTCTATTATTAGTTGTTTATCAAAAATAAAATGTAACGGGTCAAACAGAACTGAATTTAATTTCTGGAAAATGTCAGATTCACTAAATAAAGTTACATTACAATAATATGTAATGGTATTTAAAAAAATTAAACCTAACAAAAAAACAATTAAATTAAATCAAATATACATAACTGTTACTAGAAATATTGTTCTATTTTCTTATTTCCAGAAAGCTAAGGTTGAAAATAAAAGAAAACATTTGCGCAAGAAGCAGGAATCATCAGAAGAGAGCAGCTCTGAGGATGAGAGGTCAGTAGGCAATAATAATTCAGTTTTATTAATTTATTAATTTTAGGGTTTTAAAGCTTTTTCAGGCTTTTTTCCTGCCATCAGACTGTACATTGACACATAAGTTTTGCATTGAGGATCATAAGTACTATCTTTTCTGTGGGTTATTAAGTGTCATGGGTTGAAATGATAGCATAGAAGGATTGCAGTGGTAAAATCAAATTATTTTACTTTTAAGAGGACATATTTTTAGAAACATATTATGATACTACATATGCTTAGTCCAATGCTGTATCAAATCTCTTGGGGAGATCACTTAAACTTTTGCATTGAATGTATCTCATTAAAAGTTTCAGTATCAAGCTATGTACTCAGTAGCTCATGTGGATAGTTCAAACGATCCAGTAATGCTTTACTGTTAAACACTTTAATTTGACTCTCACAATGTTTGAAATCAGGAGATGGTGTTTTTTTGCGAAAATAAGTTTTTTGTTTTACAAAATAAATAGGAATTACTAAACTTGGATGTGATTAAGGAAATTACTGATTTATATGTTGGTGAGAAACTTTTTTTTTGTACGGACGTATCAAGATGCTTGAACTAGAGATGGACCAGAGGGGTCCCAAACAGGAATGGTCATTATTTGGAATGAATGCACATTTTTGTAAGCAAAGCAGTAATATTCAGATTTGCATAACTTGTTAAATAGGCATAAAAAATACAATGAAAAAAGATATAAGAGTTTCCATGAAATGTTATAGGGAATAACAGTAGAGAAGATGGTATGACAACAGAGTCAGATGTGGGTTAGTGTCCTTTATTTCTCTGGTGCTAGAGCAATGATAGATTTCAGATTCCTTGATGCCATCATTTTGGATTTTATTGACAGGGTGTCTTCAGATCATCAAGAGAAATCTCACAGTGTCATTGATGCGGACTTGGATGGTGACAGTGATGATAGTGATGAGTACGAGCAGCAGGAGCGAGAGAGGATGAAGGACCTGCAGGAAAGGGATGACTTCACCAACCGTCTTAAGGAGAAGGATAAGGATAAAACTCGACACATCATGTCCAAATCTGATAAAAAGGTAAGTGTTAAACAAAAGTTTTTTTCACTATCACCTTAGTCAATATTTATTTATAGATATTAGGTTAAAGTCCTTGCATTACTATTGGAGGTTAACTCCATCAGATGCTAGCACCATTATGTATGACTCGTTAATATCACATTGAGGTACTGTATTTTCAATCAGTGTGCTATACTAATTAGATTTCCCTCAGTCGTGGTTCCGAACTATTCAGAAATCGCAGTCCTTGGGAAAGTGGGGGAGCTAGTTGATAAAATATAGAGCCCATTAGTTGCATAGCTGCCAACTAATCCGTTTTTTCCTTATTTTGGACCTGAATACAGATGTACATTTTTTTGGGCAAAAAATACTTTTTTTAATTAAAAAAATTATAAAATTTCTTTGGAATTGTCAGTTTAGAACGCGCACTCGGTTCTATTTTGACAGATTATATCACATGTATATACGAATACAGTTCTACAATATGATTGGTTCATTTGAAATCGAGGCTACCAGGCCTGTCATTATCTGCCATATTGGATTTTGCAATAGTTACCACAGTTGCTGTATCTTGTCTTTGTAATATTTAGCTTCTAATCATGATAAATTGGAAGGTGGAATATTCAGAATTTTCGCCAGAAAAAAATAGGAGACAACTAGAAAGGATATTTGTGCCGTCTGGTATAAATTTGTGAAACCATATAGTAAAGGAGAAAACTTTACATTTTGCAAAATGTCTAACGTGATTTCGCTATTGGGTATGGAGGCACCCACAAGGGCTTTTTACAAAGCAAATTAGGAGTATCCACATATTCTTACAAGTTAGACCCTGATTCATGGACAGATACTCTTAATTTGCTTTGTAATGAGCCCCTGTGGAAGTGCCCATGCAAGAGCACGAGAAAGATAATAAACATCAGCTTCCTGCTTCATTAGACACAGCTCAGCCTGAACTGACGACGTAGATAAATGCCAGAGAGAACCTTAATGTACATCGATCGAAATTTGATTTTTAAATTTATTTTACAAATAAACCTTCCTTTTTCAGTTACTATTATTGTGTTGCTGGCGATTTATTTTGCACACATTTTCTAGACATTAAAATCGCAAAGGATAACTCTTATGCTTAAATGAAAACATTTCAATAAGAAAATTTCAGAACTGAGATAATCAATGAAAGTTGGTACATTGCAATCGATGATTGAAAAAGGAACAATACGTGGAAAGGGCTCTTATAAATAGCTTGTTTGAGTGTGTTGCACTCTTGCACCTTTTGAAAGGGCACCCAAATGGTACATGGTGCAACTCCAGAAGATACAAATGTGCAACATGTGCATCTTTGACACTAAATAATTATGTAAGGCACTGTCCAACTTTACTGGTTTTTGTATATGTCGTAAATAGATACATATGCATTGAAATTAAAAAAATCAGTATTTGTTCCTGAAAATCAGTATTTTTGTCACAAGTAATCAGTATTTTTGCACTTGGTGGTTGGCAGCTATGTAGTTGGCATACAGTCATTACATGCAAGACAAATAAATAGTCTGACTCTATGAAGTAATTGTTGTTATTTTTACTGTTAATGTGATATTACCAGACAGTATTATTTTATTTTATTATGTTTGGTAAAATGTATATCCATTGGTTACAATTGAAGGCCCAAGGCTTGTAGTAAAGGGTCTACAGGATGCAGTCTCATAGATGATGCTCTACAGTTTTATATTTTACATAGGGTTAGATTTATAATTAAAAAACATAATTTTCTTGGTTTTCCTCATTGGTTATAGTGGCTGTTTAAAAAAAAAAAACAACTTTGTATATCTTAGGTATTACTAAAGGAACTTTTAATTCCTTTATTTTGGTATATGATTGATTGGTGTAGTATTGATTATGGAGTATACATCTTCGCCTTACTTCAGATATTCATCTATCAAGAAACTGCTAGATCCACTTGGTCATTGGACTTTACAGGCAAATTGTAATTAAAAAGAGAGCCAATAACATTTATTTACATTTTATGTATTTTCTAATTAATTCATTACACTTTCAAAATCTGGTATTGCCTAGACTGGCAAATGTATTTTCCCTATTTTAAAAACTGCTAAAAGATAGTTTCTTTATGACTAATTCAGGCTGATTTTTCAAACACATGAAGCAGTCATTGTGGTTAGTTATGTGCTTAGATTATTTACAATTTCCACAAGTACAATGCCAAATAAGTTCAAGCCACAGTACATTAAAGTTAGGTAGAGGTATGCCAGAATTCTCTCCCTTGTACATGTTGCATATGCAAACAACTTCACCTTACAGCTGTCACTCTTAGTAATTCATAATATCTGTAGTACTCCCATTAAATGGGATCATGGACTGGTATTTGAAGGTAGAGGCAGGATGTGTAGGAAATGCATACAGAGCTAAACTTATAATGAAGCCATTCGTGGGTTAGGATAAAAATGCACTAATATAAATATTCAGTCAAATTATTGTCCACTTGTTTGTAAATGCTTACATGAACAAATTTTTGTACTTCTTCAAGTGAGTCTTTGACTTGTCAAACTTCCGGATGTGTTTTAATTATGCTGATCAAAACATGCTGAAGATGGAAATATTTAAATTCATTTCATGAAATCAAATCAAAACTTATGTGATATCCTCAGTATAAATACATTGTTTAAGTCTGCAGTGTTTTGTGTGCTAGGCTTATGAAGAAGCTAAGAAGCGACTGCAGTTGGAGACTGAAGACAAAAAAAAGATCATCCCTGAAATCAGAAAGAAATCCCGTCGTGACTACTTGAAGAAACGACAGGCAGACAAGCTTGATGAGTTGGAAGCTGATATTCAGGATGAGGAGTACCTGTTTGGTGAAACAAAGTAAGGCACCTTATTTGATTGATTGACCCATATTACTGTTATTAGATAATCCCTCATGTCTTTCTGTGCAGATGTTTTTCAGTTATTGGATACTGCCATGTTCTTAACGGGTGTAATAAATGGTCACAGCTAGTCTTTCATCATACAACAGTACATACAATCACATAATGTTATCAAATGTATATATTTATGAATTATGCAGTCATAAAAATAATTCAGATTATATTTATTTTCAAATATATTTATGTTCATATTAGTTTTATGAAAGTTAATTTTAGTACAGTTTATTTTATTCATCAGATAGGGGTATATTGTAAATTATATTGTTTGTTCTGTGGGTTATTGTGTTCTTGCCCTAAATACATGCTCACCCATATGTGCTTCGACTTTTATCACAGTATCCATCAGTACAAGCACATTAATATATGATCATCATTTTTGTCTCATTTGCATTAATAGCAATGAATTTGTTTCAGTTATTCAGTGGTGTGATTGTGTCACAATTTATGTTCTTTGTTTAAATTTTAACATGCCAGATACACTGGAAATACTTGTTAGCAAGTTAGATACAATAAGAATACTTTATAACCAGGTTAGCAAGTTAGATACAATGAGAATACTTTATAACTAGGTTAGCAAGTTAGATACAATGAGAATACTTTATAACTAGGTTAGCAAGTTAGATACAATGAGAATACTTTATAACTAGGTTAGCAAGTTAGATACAATGAGAATACTTTATAACTAGGTTAGCAAGTTAGATACAATGAGAATACTTTATAACCAGGTTAGCAAGTTAGATACAATGAGAATACTTTATAACTAGGTTAGCAAGTTAGATACAATGAGAATACTTTATAACTAGGTTAGCAAGTTAGATACAATGAGAATACTTTATAACTAGGTTAGCAAGTTAGATACAATGAGAATACTTTATTGCAAGATTCACCAGTCGGATACACTGAATATTTTATTGTATGTTGTATCCTTTATTGATGTTCATATTGACATGAATTTTCATGAAACAACTTTTTATGATGTCTGCTGGTCCTAAATGAAAATGGTACCAATCCGACATCCAATATATCCAAGATAGCAGCTGATTTGCAGATACTGTTTTTACTGAAGAATATCTGAGATGGTTTCAACACTCAGCAGGATAAAAAAGAAGAAATGGTCATAATCTTGAACTCTTCGAAATTGTTTTCACCCAACAGTGTCAGCCCCATCTAGGGACTCTTGTTATTCATTTGTAAATGATTGAGCTTTATTTGTACATTTATTTGGTTTACTCGTATATCTTTTGGAGTAGAATTTGTATAGTTAACAACATTAGAGTAATACAAATTTTAGTTTTATAAAAATCAACAGACCACCTTCTCATTCATTTTCTGGTATAGCTTTCTTCCTAAAAAGAAGAGTGAAGCTGTATTATGCAGTTATATTGGACATCTGATGTTAATAAATGGTTTGGTCACATTGCACATTGAACTGTTGTATTCTGTGGACTTGTGAATGGGATTTGAAAGAGGATTGACATGAAAATTAAACCTATAATGCTTGGGTTTAACTTGACATTCTTCATTTGATAATTTTGTCTCCATGTAGGTGTAAACAACAGGTCAGGCTCCAGCACTTGAGTATTTTGAAGAATACCTGTCCCTAAATAAAAAACGTGCAGGAAATGAAAAAAGAAACAAATTTGAGAGTTCAAATACATTTGTCATTTAAAGATATTCCGAGATCATATTAGATCACATCAGTGTTGGGAAGAACTCTGCTATCTCAACGAATCCAACAATTGCTTTCATCCTCCTCTCCTCCATTAATCACTCTAGAGAGACAGTGATGTGGGAACCAGTCCGCATGCGCAGACATTATGTGATGTGCATAGGAAATTGCTTTGGAGACCAAAAACAACTTTTCCTGTCAGGAAATAAAATTAACCACTGAAGATCTGGTATGATGGCAACAGTGTGTAACTTGCTAAAAATGTCCAATACAAGTCATGAAATCAAAGCTATATCAGCATGTTATGAATTTAAATAGAATGTAGCAGTCTAAAACATAATAGAGCTTGTTTTGTAGGGACAAGAATTGAATCTTGTATGTCTTGTGAATGCATCGCAGACCAGTTTGAAGTCGGCACAGCCTTACCACAAAGCATAGAACAGAATTTTTTATGGTTCTTTTACTCTTGTATAGGTGATGTTATCATGGCTTACATAACTGGGGTTGCAGTTTACCATTGTACAGGGAAGAAATCTTTATTCACTCAATGGAGACAATGGTGGCGATACTTAACATTGCATCAACCAATTAATTATTCTTATAATATTAATGAACCATTATGGTGACTAAGTGGTTAGGGCAGCTACCTTGGATTTGGGAGGTTATGAATTTGAACCCAATCTGAGTCATACCAAAGACATAAACATAGTACTAGCAGCAGTCTTGCTTAGTGCTCAGTACACCTCTCCCTCAATAACTTGTAAAGTTCACAAACTTAGACCGCACTATAAGGAAGGGTGCTATTTACTGAGGGACCTCTAAAAACTGAAGGAAAAAATCAGCTTAGTCATCGAGAAAAATGCAGGGGAGGTTGTTTAGATACTAGGCTTTTTAAAGCCTGAATCCTTTTTTTATAATCGTATCAATAATATTTGTTAATAACGAGGTTTTGCTAATGAAACTTTTAGTTTTTCTGTATAAATAACATTTATTTTCCAAATGTCCAACATGTGAAAGAAAGATTGTTCCAACTGGTTTAAAAAAAAACATCACTTGTTTATGAAAACTTCTGTGTTACGTCACTGCTTTTTGTGTTTGTTAATTAGTCTGGTAACTAGGGCATAACCGATTAGCATTTTTATACCGATTTCCGATTCCGGATTTTGGGCATGAAATTTTTCCGATTCCGGATACGATTCAATTAATCGGAAATGCTAAATCCGTATTTTTTTTCCTAAAAAATTTCATCTTCTGTTTCCGGGTTTCTGGTATCTGGTTTTGCCGTGTCTAGCATGTTACTTAGTACTTTACCATATCCGGCTTCATTTCCGGTTTTCACCCGCTAGTTCAAATAGATTGTCTCACAGCGTGGTTGTGTTGACCATATTGGACTTTTCTGACTTCTTATTTAACTTTATTAACGCACTACTGAATGACACGCAGTGTTAGACACGGTGCTATAGAAATTCAACGTTATTATTTTTATTATCTGAATCGGTCGTTCCTGCCTTGTCCGACTCCGATTAATCGGAAGTTCATACTATCCGGTGGAATCCGATTTCCGATCAAAAGTCGGTTATGCTTTACTGGTAACCAGAGTGTATATGTTAGTATAATACCAAGTAGGGAGTCTATGTAGCAGGGAACTAGAATGTTGATACACCACCAAACAAAATTCCTTTTTTCAAAAACATGGGACATATATTTCGGGTGACAATCATCTATGTTGAAATTCAACTTTTGTATTATTAAATTAATACACTATTGATATCATGATTTCATTGGAAGTAATAGTGAAACTTCCTATCATCCTTGAGGATATATCTAAGTGCCAGTTCAGGAATTCTCAGAAACTTCCCCACAATGGTTCATATCTGAAATCAATCTCTTTTTTTTACAAAGTATTCGTCTTGTTTGGTTGCCTTGCTATCACTGACCCCAGATATGAATGAGTCGGTTAATTTAAATTATTTTAATTATGTTGCATACACAATAACATTTATAACAGAGTTTGATTGATCAACTAAAGTGAGTTGTACCGACGTGTGACCAGGGTCACTAGAATTTCAGTTTGTAAGATTTGCATGCATTTTAACTTTTCTTTTATTCCTCCTCCTTTATTTGATTCAAAAAGACATAATTAACATGATAATACAAAGGAGGACAGCTTTTAATTCAATGCCATAATACAACAAAAAGTCATTTATCAAAACACGGTGGGTACTTAATTAGGTTCTCAGAGAACTGCTTGTGGACATAGCTTTTATGGTAGATTGACATATTTTAAGTTTAAATACACATTGTTTTTATTATGATTTCTCTTAAGCAGAACTAAAAGATATAAATAACACTAAAAATTTCACTTAATAAAAATTATTTAAGTGGCATTTTAAATATTAATGTACAGCTTTGGCATAAGTGTTATATTCACTGATACAAATTTCTGTGAATATCTTTAATTACAGTGTACTAAGAATGTCATTTAGAAAGAAAATGCAATAAATTATATGAATTCTTATTAAAAATAGATAATTTAGATATATTTAATTAAAATTTCCATGTCTTATCTACTAATTCGACCATAAATTGAACGATATATCAATGTTTCAGTTAACAATTTCGACAAAGATTTTCTTAAAGTTCAAGAAATATGGATCAGATTTTGGGGAGAGGGTATTTTGTGGTACAAAAAATGGGATTCACTCCTGAATCCCGTGATATAAGGGGGTTTGTGAGTTGTCAGGGTGCGAGTTATCAAGGGAGTGTTGTAATAAGATGTTAGTGTTAGGACTGATCAGCCTGGTATCAGGATAATGTGATTGAGTGGGACATGATGTTACATGTCTGTGGCATGATTATAGACATTACTATAAACTGACACTGCAGACATATTAGCGATATGACTGAAAAATAATTTTTTAAGCTACATTGAAAGTACAGGTCACATATACACACAACTAACATTAATATGATTCAGGAATGTATTCAAAGGCATACTTTTTGTAAATTATCAGGATATATACCCAGTCTCACGACAAACCCTCCCACAGTTCCCTGCTAATATAATAATGCTTGTTTAGGTATTGCATGAGCTAATGCCAAGTAAAAACACTGGCCATCTAAGTGATGAGGGGAGATAAGGGGAAGGGTTGGTAAGAGTATTTTCCCTTCATCAGTATGGTAAATAGATGGTAAAGACCCAATTTTGAGCATTTTTCATCTTCAAACAATTTACGAATTTGAGAAATAGTGGAGCTCTTCTTAGTGTTAATATGATTGGGTATGTATTCTCATAGAAACATAATTTGCCAAAATATTACAATTTTGTCTGATGTTGATATCACTCTTACAGCTTAACTAAGAGAGAAAGAGAAGAGCTAGAGTACAAAAAGAAAGTGCTGATGCTGGCCAAAGAGCTAAGAGTTGCCAAAGACATTGAACGTGTCAATCGATACTTCATCCCCAGTGACAAGGTCAAACCTGAGGATAAGTACTTCGAGGATGAGAAAGAAAAAGGTTTGTTGGTCTGTCAATATCTGTCTGTTTGTTAAACATTTTTTTCTTCTTGATAATTGTAATACATAGAATTTTATTTTTGTTAATATAGTGAACATTTTATATGCTCTTCTTACAAAAGCCCATTTTGCAACTTGCCTTATAAGAAAGGTATGGGAAAAAATAAATTTGGTCTTGTCCTGTATTTAACCAGGGTTAGCTTTATTTCCAGATATCATTTTTTATCAGCAGAGTGACAGTTTGTTCTTTATTCAGTATTGGATAATATATCTATTAGTTACCAAAGTAGGTCTACACTAGTTAGCCTAACTTCTCTGAACCTTTTAGTCTGATGGTACTTTGTATGAATCTGTCAGAATAGTCGTTTCTCATTAGCCAGACTGGACCCTTTGGTCTAATGGTATTTGACTTTCAAGGTATCTTGTATGAATCTGTCAGAATAGTCGTTTCTCATTAGCCAGACTGGACCTTTTAGTCTGATGGTATATGACTTTCAAGGTATCTTGTATGAATCTGTCAGACTAGTGAACCATCATTAGCCAGTCTTGCCTGTCCGTGTCATTTTGTCTTTTGGTATGTGTATTGATTGCAAAACAGATAAACAGGGTTGATTAATCGCATGTACAGCTATACTTCATTTTTCCAAAGCATAACACATCTAAAAGTTTAATCTAGATAGGTTATTCAAGACCAGCTCACATTGTATTTTAAAGCACTTTAACTATTTTCAACCGATTTACTGATACTTAGTTTAGTTTTCAAAATGTATCTGTTTGTCCCCAACAGTATGATACATTTTCATACATCTTGCTAATATGACAATAAAAATCAAAAGATATGTTACAGCATGATTCTCAATCTATCCATGAATTTATCAGTATTATCACTACTAATGAACGTTATGAATGCATCATAAGTCCCAATGCTGATAGTTTTTGTGGTTGTTTTGTAATTCTGTCTCGAAAGTTGTTTCGGTTGTATTTTAATTCTGTCTTGATAGTTGCTGTGGTTGTATTGTAATTCTGTAAAGATAGTTGTTGTGGCAGTATTGTAAATCTGGCTTGATAGCTTTTGTGGTTGTATTGTATTTTCCAGTGCTGATAGTTGTTGTAGTTGTATTGTAATACTCGTTGCTTATAGTTGTTGTGGTTGTATTGTAATATTCATTGCTTATAGTTGTTGTAGTATTGTAATGCTCAATGCTTATAGTTGTGGTTGTATTGTAAGTTTCAGCGCTGATAGTTGTTGTAGTTGTATTGTAATTCTCATTGCTTATAGTTGTTGTCATTGCATTGTAATACTAATTGCTTATAGTTGTTGTCATTGTATTGTAATACTCATTGCTTATAGTTGTCATTGTATTGTAATACTCATTGCTTATAGTTGTTGTCATTGTATTGTAATACTCATTGCTTATACTTGTCATTGTATTGTAATACTCATTGCTTATAGTTGTTATTGTTGTATTGTAATATTCATTGCTTATAATTGTTGTAGTTGTAATACTCATTGCTTATAGTTGTGGCTGTATTGTAAGTTTCAATGCTGATAGTTGTTGTAGTTGTTTTGTAATTCTCATTGCTTATAGTTGTGGTTGTATTGTAATACTCATTGCTTATAGTTGTTGTGGTTGTATTGTAAGTTTCAATGCTGATAGTTGTTGTTGTATTGTAATACTCGTTGCTTATAGTTGTTGTGGTTGTATTGTAATATTCATTGCTTATAGTTGTTGTAGTATTGTAATACTCATTGCTTATAGTTGTGGTTGTATTGTAAGTTTCAGCGCTGATAGTTGTTGTAGTTGTATTGTAATTCTCATTGCATATAGTTGTTGTCATTGTATTGTAATACTCATTGCTTATAGTTGTTGTCATTGTATTGTAATACTCATTGCTTATAGTTGTTGTGGTTGTATTGTAATTCTCCAACCTGATTTTTATTACTTATGTATTTTATCAAGGTCTGAAAATTTTTCTTTTGACTCCATGGTCCAGGTCCACTAGGAACTTGTATTGATCATGTCAGCATGAGCTAAGGACTGTTCCAACTTTGTAGTCTCATAGGCAAATATTTTATACAGGGCACTAATATTAAAAAGACAGGAAAAATACCGAATATAATGCAAACGTAGATATCAGACAACTTCTTTATTGATTATTAAATCTCAGAAATATTTTGTTAATCAAAATATTTTTAACATTTTTAAATCGCATGACCATGCCTTCCTTTTGTGTATTCGCTTTGAATCTCAGTGATGTTATCTAAAACTTTAATTCCAAAGGTTTTCAAAAAAAATATGTAACACCCAAATAATAGAACACATTTGCCATTCAAAGTTCATTCAGTAAGACAATTGTAAACACTCATAAAGTCAGTTTAAATGCAGTCAGTAGCCCCAAATTAACTATTAATTTGTCAGATCATCAGTAGCCCCAAATTAACTATTAATTTGTCAGATCATCAGTAGCCCCAAATTAACTATTAATTTGTCAGATCATCAGTAGCCCCAAATTAACTATTAATTTGTCAGATCATCAGTAGCCCCAAATTAACTATTAATTTGTAAGATTATCAGTAGCCCTAAATTAACTATTAATTTGTCAGATCATCAGTAGCCCCAAATTAACTAATAATTTGTCAGATCACCAGTAACCCCCAATTAACTATTAATTTGTCAGATCATCAGTAGCCCCAAATTAACTATTAATTTGTCAGATCATCCATGTTACCTCGGAACTTTAACACTTTTTATATATATTGACAGTTTTGTTGTCAAAATATCTATAATGTGGATGGAAGGTCATAGAAAAGTCAGACTACTTGTCTTATAGCACAATCTCAAAATAACTTTTCCTTGGCCCTCAAAATGTATGTGTAATCCAGTAATATGCTTTCTCAGACAAAAGCAGTCAGTGGGCAATGGTCTCATAAGAACAGAAAACATATTTCTGATCTTTCAGACATGGTGAATTACTTGTATTGCATTCATCTTTGTAAAGGAATCAGGGTGTTGATGATTGAGACAAGTATGTTTATTGGCTGTCAAAACCTTTCTGATGCAAGTAATATGCCCTTTGCTTACTTCACATACTGGCAATGGATCAATGTCTTGAAATTAAGCACTTAAAATGATTACTGACTCTGGGTATGTTATACATTATTAAAAAAATAAAGAATGTCTTTTCCTCATACTGAACCCATGGCCAGTTTTTTTTTCCAGTGATCCTGAAAAGTCCGAATGTTTTTATTATATAATTTTCATCCTTTATGGACCTGGGAAATTTGAAGCCATACAATACAACTTATCTTGTAGCAGAGATAAATTGTCTGCGGTTGGTTCTTGCCTTCCGGCAATAAATCCATACATAAACAAACTCATAGCATCTAAATGATACGGTAATCTGATACTGTTAATGCTTACTTTTAGCTGTAGTTGAGACAAATGTTTGATTGACAAAGATCAAGCTTAGACTGGGGATCATTGTTTATTTGTTTAGGATTTTTAACGCAGTTTATAGTGATGTCTAGCATTGGGGTATCATGCTGCAGACCTGTAGGATGATGTCCCACCCAGTCCTAACACTAACCTCTTAATGCTGAACACCAAGCGAGGCAGCTGTTAGTACCATTTTTGTAAGTCTTTGGTATGACTCTGTCGGGGATCGAACCCAAGACCTCCTGCTTCCACTGTGGATGCTCTAACCACTGGAGCAGTGGTGATCATTGTACTGCATGCTGAATATTTTACAGCACTAGTCTCTCACTATCGATTGACTGCCACTTGTATCAGTGCCCTTTTACGACTCTTTTCAAATGTTTTAAGAATTAAAAAGCATGTTTTCTGCAATTTATAGAAAAATATAGGAAATATTAAAGGCCCAGTGGGCTAGTGATACTTTTATATAACCGGTTGTGTGTGTGGTTGTCTTGCAAGTCCCAATGATGATAGCTACTATGGTTTTATTATAGGTCCCAAAACTGATCATTATTATGGTTGTATTGTAGGTAACAATGCTGATAATTATTATGGTTGTATTGTAGGTCCTAATGCTGATAGTTATAATGGTTGTATTCTAGGTCCCAATACTTATAATTATTATGGTTATTTTGTAGGACCCAATGCTGAGCAGAAAAGATGGGAAGAGGAACATGTTGGTGCAGCTGTACTGAGATTTGGAGCACGTGATGCTAAGGATAAAGCAAGAGAAAAACAGAAAGTGAAAGACTATGACTTTATACTTGATGAGGAGATAGAGTTTGTTCAAGCTTTACAGATGCCAGGAACTAAGAAAGACAAGGTCAGTTAATGCTGAAACATAGTTCTTGTCTCACTTATTAGTATGTGAGATTAGGCTGTTTGCATTGAACATATAGTTGGAATCTAAGGAGTGCATTTTTATTCAGAATCTCTATTCATTCCAAAGCAGAATTGAAAGTAAGTCACATGACCTAGTTCCTGGTCCTGTCTTAGAATCTGGGATTGTACAGGTTAATTTTTCCTTAACTCATTCAGCCCCAACAAACTTATTAGTAACACTGCTACAGCTTAAGTTTTGCCTTAATCGGTGGTGCATTAGGATGAAAAATCAGTTCTGTAAAAACTAGCTTCAGTAAACTGTTGATAGAGTTCTTTATCAAATTCAATAAAATCAATTAATATGATAAATAATTTTCATTTATATTGATAGTGTTTCAATTTGTATTTGACATTTCCTATTTGTATTGATACTTATCTTTTATATTTGAGATTTTGCATTTTTTCCTTGGATCTCATTCATTACATTTTTAACTTAACCTTTAGTTGGCACCTTATACTTGCTGTTGTGCTGAGGTGCCTTAAAATACTACCATATACATACACATCATATATCAATTCCATTCATATTTTGCATTTCACATATATATGCAGTATTTACAGTTGATGTGCATCTATATACATGTATATATCATATCATTGAGGAGTTCTGATAATGGACAACCTAGCATATTATATGCCTGAATTCTTTTCTACTACATTCAAATTCTATCTATGGAATATGTCGGATATCCTTTTCATTTGCTTATATATCCAAAGAATTGATTCTTCATCCCAGTGTGTCTGAAATGCACCTTATGCCGGTACCTGTTGATTAATTTACATAATGCCGAATCAGTACATTGTTTTAAAGTTGGAAGCCTGATGAATGATCTGGTTATCTTTCCATCAGTTCCAACTACATTTTTGCCAAAACTACTCGCACTTAATGAAATGATTGTCATCCTGTTAAGAATAGTTCATAAATTGTGGTTTAATATTACAGCTGGGGCTGTTGTTGATGAATTAAATGGATTTATTTATTCATTTGTAATATTTATAGATGATTACAAAGAGCCATGACAGTATTTGTTAGACTCTTGAATAACTGCTTGAGTTAAGCTACTTTAGTTAAACGAATCAAATCAAGTTTTTATTGGCTTGAAAAGAAAATTGTTAGAAAAAGAGAGAAAAAACAAATTAATAATTTGATTTATTGATGGGTAATGAATAAAGTTGCCAGATCCAGGATCAACAGCTTCATAGTACAGCACATTTCTGGCACACTAAATTATTGCATGTGGAAGGGTGTGTGTGTTGGTGTGTAGGTGCCAAATTTGGCAACATCTTTGGAAATTATATTACCACTCCAGAATAAATATTAACAGTTGATTTTTTCCTCTCTAGGTTGTCTATGTTAAGCAAACTATAGAACCTAATCTGCCAATCCAAAATGCAGATCTGGTCAGAGTCTATGTCACTGTTTTACTGACGATGTAAGCTTACAGCCCATAATCCAAGTCTGTTCAGTTTCTGCAGCTGTTGGTGTCACAGATGATTTAAGCTGCCTACTTGTAATACAAGACAGGTCTGTGTCTCAAAGGTGTTTATTGTACTGATGGACCGCTCCGGTCGCCTAGTAGTTAGAGAATCTGTATCAGATGCGGGAGGACGTGGGTTCGATCCCTGGCCAAGTCATGCCAAAGACTTATAAAAATGGTACTAACAGCTGCCTCACTTGGCATTCACCATTAAGAGGTTAGTTTTAGGACTGGTTGGTCTGGTGTCAGGATAATGTGACTGGGTAAGACATCATTCTACATGTCTGTGGCATGATGCCCCAGTGCTAGACATCAGTATAAACTGCCTCTATGCAGACATCGTAGCAATATGACTGAAAAATTGTTAAAGCTTATTTAAAAATCCAAATCACACACATAATACATTTTACAGATGATTTAAGCTGCTTGCCTTCAATATAAGTCAGGTCAGGGTTTCTGTAACTGTTCATTGTATTACTGACGTAAACAAATAGTGTAGAACCTAATTTGCCAATCCTTAATACAAAAGCATGTCTGGGTTCTTAAACTGGTCTATTTATTGGTCTGTAAGGTCATTGTTGTTTTATGGTGTTTGTATACTAACACTTTGATAATGGCATTGCTGTATTATGGTATTTATATACCCATGGGTGTCATTTTTCTGATGATGTTCCTGTTGTGGGCGTCGGTTTTTATGTTTTGCTTTTGAATGCAGATTTTCGTGCATAGTTTTTAATCATGATGGTTGTATTCATGGAGGGTACTGCACATCATGAGCAACAGGATTTCACCATGGCATTGTCCAGAATTTTTGGTGTGTCTGCAAGTGTTGTTGTCTGATAGTTATCTAATTCTTAACGTATAAGTTTTTAACATGTCCCATTGCAGGGAAAAAAGGAGCCTGAGATATCAGAAACAGAGAAAAAGAAAATGTCGCTTGAGGAGACCAAAAGAAGTTTACCCATATATCCATTTAAGGATGATCTGATAGCCGCAATGGAACAGTTTCAGGTGTTGATTATTGAGGGAGAGACTGGCTCAGGGAAAACCACACAAATTCCACAGTACCTGTATGAAGCTGTAAGTAAAGAAAAATTAGACATCATATCAATGTGCTTACATGTTTGTGCAAAAATGTATGTTAAATATGTGCCTGTTAGAATACAGTATGGAGCTTTCTAATATGGCAGGTGCTTGGTATAATAGAATAGTTAACCATTACTAGAGAATATACATCAAAGTAGAAAGACATGGAGACAGGTCTGCCATAATGGCATGATTCAAGGGAAATATTGAATTTCTCTGTAATGAATTCATTTTTAAACCTAGATAGAGTCTCTTATGTACAATTCATGTTTGCAAATGTCTGAAGATGGCATAAGTACATCCAAGTTCTCAAACATTCAACTGCAGTTACTTTTGTATAAATTCACTGTTAGAAAGCAGACCAAAATACCTTATACTTTCGCGGTCTATTCATCGGGCTATCTATATTTTGAAACGAATTCAATTCGGGACTGACATTCAAAGCTATTTTTCTTCAATTGAGACTTTTCTTTTTGTCAGTATATCCGTCTTGATTACTTACATTACACTCTCTTATTACAATATTTGGAGGAAACCTGGATTAGAAAACAGAATGCTATTTGCTTTAAGCCATATTTGTAGTCCAGATTGTTGAATCAGAGCTGAAATGAGAGATTGTCGTCCCTTGTATTATATATTAAAAACAATACGAGCCCCTGTATGAATACAGGTTTGGGGACTGGTTTAATGAATTACAAGAAGGCAAGTTGAGTTTACAGAAAATTCAGTCTTTGTTAATACAACAGTATATAATTTTAAAGGTCTTTTGTCAAAATATAAATCAACCCTTTTCAAAATGTTTTTAAATGATGGATTTTTAACCAGATCATCTTAAGGAGATTGGGTTGTTTGAAAAATCTTGTTTGGGATTTTATTGGTACAGATAAATTCAGGGTTAAACGAAAAATTTCCTTTTATGTATGTAATTTTCTACAAATTTCAATTAGACTGTAATGTTTATAAATTCAGTATCATAGATGGGTAGTGATTATATTGCGCGGAAGATACCGCGATTCCGTAAATTGCTGAGTTTTTCCGAGTTTTGATGAGACACAAATCATGTGGTCCTGTGATGCAATACTAGCCATTTTTCAAATACAAACAAAACATGGCAAGCGAGACAGACAGGATGAGACCAGATTTGGGTTACACATTCAAAAAGTTCAATATGCTTTTGAGATATGCTCATAACTATATCTGTTGAATTATGTTTTAACAATGTGTTTAAGACACGACAGCAGAAAAGTACAGCAGTAAGAATGTGCTCATATTTCTTTTTTTGGAATTTAAAAAAAAAAAAAATGTAATTTAAAAAAAATACTGATGCATTGTGTGCTGTGCAAAAAATATGATAATGATTAAGTGATGGTGCCCAATGCAAAAATTTATTTTTTTTCTACAGTGCAGTAAGTTAAATTAAGAACGATGAGATTCAATCATATTCTATGTAAATAACATTCATTACCTACATACATGCATGTGTAAGCACACACACACAAGGACTGATATCTTGTATACATCCATGAGAGATAATGCTGAATTATGGGTGAAGAGACTTGATCGGGGACTGACTTGTGTGTGAAACAATATCCATTACCGGGCAGGTGTAAAGGGCATTGAGAATGGTTTTCATGTTACGTAATTTAATCATTAGTTTTTCATGCACACAAAAACACCCTACAAATAAATCTGCAAAGCAGAAATCATAAGTAATTAATTTAAACATTAAGAAGCTTTCTTCTTGGGATTCATTTACTGTGTATTTTACATGCGTAATACAGTTAGCTTATTGACAAATCTAATAGTATATACATGTCTCGTTAAAATAGATTATGTACTGTACTGGTCAGTGCTGAAAGAATTTTTAAAGCACAGGTTCCGGGCTGATGATTTAAATAAACTCACTATCCCTGACTGAAATTCCACAAACCTGAACAGTTCATATCTGTTAACTCTCAAATCGGGAGAAGAATGAAAAAAACTCCCAATTTGGGGGGTAATTCTCACCTACCTTCCTATCTTGTAATATCTCCTGATATTTTGCAGAAAACTCCGGTTTATTTCAATATGTCTGTCAATTTTCATTTCTCAGAAGAAGAAAAACCATACATAAATAGATATCAAGTGTGCAATCCACAGATGCCATATGCTATTTTATCACTTGTGAATATTGTAGTGACAAAATAATTAATATCACACGACAGTTTTTGGCTTCAGTAAGTAGATTAAGATTAAACAGCATTCAAGAAAATTTATAAATTTTTAACCACTACAAAAGTACTGTAGTACTGTCACCAATTAATTTAAAACCATGAATGGTCACAATGACTGTTGCGTAACAAAATCTCCATTTCCGTCAAAGAAACTCGACCAGTTAGCACCTGATATTCCTCAATCATATATGTAAAGTTTCATTACCATGATTAAATTAAAAGAAGGAATGAAACAAAATATATGACGCAGTATATGTTGACCCAAAGAACTAATTCAGAATAAATATTTTATTCAGTAGTGTTGCATGTCTTAACACTTAAACGAAAGGAAATAGGTGGGATATAAAATGTGGGAAAACAGTTGCCACATACATGTACGGTAACATTTCACTGCAGATTTGAACTCTTAAAATGAAGTCTTTGGCATTGAAGTTACAACAAAATTGGGCATCGTTTATTTGCCAATCAATTTCTGGTGCTTACCACTCTATAGCACATGGTTTCTTTGAATTATGTAAGAGGGCCAGTCCTTTTCAAAAGACAAGTGCAGTGATAAGGATTAATTGTTAATTTGTTACACTGCCATCCTATTTGTCTACTTAATTCTAACCTGTAGCTATTATGCAGACCAGATATGGAAAAAAGGTCTTGTCCTGGGGGGATAATATGGTGTATCACAGGGTGAAATGGCGTGTTCCATGGGCACTTTCATATATATATATATATATATATATATATATATATATATATATATATATATATATATATTCGTTATGTTATTCCCACTTAGCAACATAATGCAGGTCAGCAAAATAAAGTTAGAATTTTCATTCTGCACATTGAAATTTATAGGAACATATATATTCAAGGAACATATGTATTCAAACTTAGTTTGTGTGATACATTCATTTTGTGGTTTTCTGACTTTGATGTTTTGGAGAGTCTTGAAAGAGAAACATTTTTTGATTTAGAAAATGCATGTTTTCTAATCTAAAATGTTCTTTAATTCCATTCAGTAATGCTCATGTGTGAACCTTGAAAAAATTAATTTCATCCTGGAAATGACCTGGATATTTATCTTTAGAAAAATGTTGGAACCATGCTAGATTACTGTAAATAATCTATGTTGACTTAAAGCAAATACCCTGATTACAGCTTGTAAGCTTTAAATGACTTACATTACACAATTTGATTAATCCATGATGACTTACATTACACAATCGTTCTGCCATCATATGCCTTTGTAAGATTAGAAACCAAATCATAGTAATGTAGATTTAATGCATTAAAAACTGGCAAAAGTGAACAAGGTTGGTTTCTTTAAATTTACATTTAATCTGTTACAGATGCACCAAACAGTCCAAATTATTCAATGAGTGTTGTTATGATATGAACAGACTCCATCAGGCAATCTCTTTCTATTGTACTGATTGCTATGCATGGATTATTTATCTTCCCCCATTCTCCTAATCCTACAAATACCAAGGCCTCTCAATTATCAGGAAATAATCAACCACTCTCTATATCCCATAATATTTTTGGCTGAGAAATTAAGATAAGCTCTGCCTGCAACCTAATTGATGTAGATTAAATGACAAAATATGAAACAAATTCAAGAAATATGCTGAGGTGACTTACTTTCCTGTTTTATAATTTTTTTAACTTAAAATCAAAGTGCCATTTTTACACCATTTTGAATTGGTAAAGGTGGTGAAGTTTCACTCAGAGATTGATACAGAATGATGGATAAATGATTTCTTTACCCCAGAATCATGCTCAATTTATAAAAGTGATAAACATTACCACATATATGACTCCAGTGAAGAAGGTGGTAGAACCAAAAAAAACTGAGAAACGAACAGTGAAACTTCCAATGGAACACTTTATTCCACAATGACAGAACAAAAGAAGAAAAACGTCACACTCAAAAGAAATTTTATGTAAGCTTAAACTTTGTTAATCCTGATAAGTATCATTTTGGAGGGATTAACATGTATGCTGTTGCAGTGTAGTAAGAAGCATCAAAGAGGAGAAGCCAAAGAAAAAGATGGTGATTTATTTGGTTTTCTACCAAAAATAAGTAAAACAGACTAAGGAAATAAGTCCTATTTTGTATGAGGTTGGTAAATTATGATTACATCAGTCACACTTATTTTAAAAAGAAAGATCCCAGTTAGCCGTTTTTATCAGGCTGAAACACTAAATGAAACCACTCATACAGCACGTGAACTTGCATTGCATCGTCTGATTAGAGCATGTAATGTTTGATGGTTTACATTGCAACCTGATTAGAGCATGTAATGTTTGATGGTTTACATTGCAACCTGATTAGAGCATTTAATCTTTGATGGTTTACATAGCAACCTGAATGGAGCATGTAATCTTTGATGGTTTACATAGCAACCTGAATGGAGCATGTAATGTTTGATGGTTTACATTGCAACCTGATTAGAGCATGTAATGTTTGATGGTTTACATTGCAACCTGATTAGAGCATGTAATCTTTGATGGTTTACATTGCAACCTAATTAGAGCATGTAATCTGTATTATATACCAAAGTATAATAATGAATCTTTTACTTAAAATGATACAAATAGGATTACCATTGATCATAGTACAAAGCTTCCTTTATATCCAGCCTGTCTGTATGCTAGAATTCAAAGCTTCCTCTATACCCAGCCTGTCTGTATTCTAGAGTTCAGAGCTTCCTTGATACCCAGCCTGTTCATATGCTGTAGTGTTCAAAGCTTCCTCTATGCCCAGCCTGTCTGTATGCTAGAAATTAAAGCTTCCTCTATGCCCAGCCTGTCTGTATGATAGGAAGTACAAAGCTTCCTCTATGCCCAGCCTGTCTGTATGCTAGTTTCAAAGTTTCCTCTGTACCCAGTTTGTTCATATACAGGAGTTAAAAGCTTCCTCTATGCCCGACCATACATGCCAACCATTATGCTTTTGACATAATCATTATGCTTTTTTTCACTAAATTACACGTAAACGTATATGGATTACTCTTTTTCTGTATATCCACCTTCCCAAAAAATCAATTATTTGTTTTCATGTTTTTATGAACATTCCATTAATCCCACAGACCATTTTTTACAAAAGACAGCTTTTACGTAACTACAATATAAATGTACGCTTGTCCTTGGACTTGTGTGCACTTTCCTAACAGTATCATGTTCTATTTATAGCAAACCTTATACTTTAAAACTTTCAACCTCAAATTATATTTATAGCTTCAGTACAGCTTAGGGAGGAAAGAACCGTCTGGTTTTCTAATTTTAATCTTTACGCACATATTCTTTGTTCTAATTCAGATTTACTGTAGAACCAGTCTAAAAATATTTGGTGCTAAGAAGTATATTTTATTTTAGTCGATGCGTATATGAGAACAAAAATATCTCATTTTAAAAATTTCACAGATGGATTAGAAAAAGGCACCAACAAAAAAAAGGCACCAAATATGAAGACAGGAATGCTGCATCACATGACATCTATATCAGGGCATGTGGAAATAATTTTAATATTTGGTACTAAAAGTCTTAAGGTGGATTCTAATCGATGTGTGTGTAAAGTTAAAAGTGCTCCATATGAAAACTTGAAACAGTAAAGGATGTTAAAAGATGAGAGGGGCAAATAAATCATTGTTTATTGAAATTTTAGCATGTTATATGTGGATAACAATTTTTCTGCCTGGATTCCGCTTTCTGATCACTTGGATTACGCTTTTTTCTCGTCAGGGATTGGGCATATATGCCCAGCCTGTCCATATGATAGGAAGTACAAAGCTTCCTCTATGCCCAGCCTGTCTGTTTGCTAGAATTCAAAGCTTCCTCTATACCCAGCCTGTCTGTATGCTAGAGCTCAAAGCTTCCTCTATACCCAGCCTGTTCATTTGCTGTAGTATTCAAAGTTTCCTCTTTGCCCAGCCTGTTTGAATGCTAGAGTTCTAAGCTTCCTCTTTGCCCAGCCTGTTTGAATGCTAGAGTTCTAAGCTTCCTCTTTGCCCAGCTTGTTTGAATGCTAGAGTTCAAAGCTTCCTCGATACTCAGCCTGTCCATATGATAGGAAATACAAAGCTTCGTCTTTGCCCAGCCTGTTTGAATTCTAGAGTTCAAAGCTTCTTCGATACCTAGCCTGTCCGTATGATAGGAAATACAAAGCTTCGTCTTTGCCCAGCCTGTTTGAATTCTAGAGTTCAAAGCTTCTTCGATACCTAGCTTGTCCGTATGATAGGAAGTACAAAGCTTTGTCTTTAGCCAGCTTGTCCATATGTTAGAGAATTTAGATATCCCTCAGTAACCAGCCTGTCTGTATGCTAAGAGTACTAAGTTTCCTCAGCACAGCCTATCCATATGATGTAGAGTTTGAAGCATTTAAAGCAGTGCTGTTGTCTATTAAGTTTGTTTTGTAATATGCACAAGTTACATATTTCTGAATAGCAATGAATATTAAACTATCTTCCAGATCACTAAAAGGCAATTTTAGGAAATTAATTATAGTTATATTTTCTTTATTTTAGTATTTTGCGTTTGTTGTTTTCTCATAAAGTCTTTGAATTTATCATTCAAAATTCTTTATGAACCCTGAGTACTCCATCAGAGTATTTATTCTTTTTTTCTTCATCTGCACTTAGATGTGTGTGTTCAATATTTAATTGGATAGAGTTGTAATCTGCAGGGGGGTTAAGGTTGCTAATTGTAGAACTGGTCAGCATATCTATCTATATTCAAATTTGTCTTCACCTATGAGATAAAAACCTATAGAAACATACCTATGTATATAGATCTTATTAAAGGGAAATGTATCTCGATTGAGAAACTGAATGCCTTATAGAGACTTAATTTTAGTTCATATTTAAGTTTCTTGAAGAAATTTCCCAAATATGTTTCCGTTACAGTTTTACCCGTAAGTGCTTCTCTACAAAGTAACCAATCAGAATTGCTAAAGTTAGCATGTGCTTTTAAACTTAGATGTGCAGTATTAGACCCGTAATCAAACACTTTTGATCCAGCATAAGAAAATTGTCAATATAGCATAGATTCAGTTTGTTGTGAACATGGTGGGGAATGTTCAGAGTGAAAAAGTGTAAAGGCGGAGTTTTAATGAATAATGTTTTAGATTAGAATGTGGGTGAAATTGTTGAATGAATTATCCATGATAAGCTTCGACATTCAAAGGAACTATGATGATAGCATTCTATAAATTTTCTGTTGTTAAATCGAGTCATTAATTAAATTGGGGTGTTTTTTTTTTGCTGATTGCCTGGATAAACAATTATCGACCAAAAATTATGCAAATGTGCCTATTGATTTTTTTTGCAAAATTAGATGAATTTGGCATTATTATCTCATTTTATCAGAAAAAGAAAAGATATCAGAAGCATTCACAGTTTCACAATATGTTGTTAGATTTATAATACTTTTTGCTGTCAAATAACAAATCAAAATTACTTAAAATCAACTACCATATATACATGTTCTCGATTATAAGTTTACTCAACTCAACCTCTATGCTATAAAAAGCCAATTTCTCTTTTACCCTCCTTTAAGTTGGGTGTAATTTGGAAATCATATTAGTCTGAAGGAGTCCGTGTTGCATTTGATAAAATAAAGAAGCTCTCTCTCTCTCTCTCTCTCTCTCTCTCTCTCTCTCTCTATATCTATATATATATATATATATATATATATGCATGAAATATATTTAGGTTACAGCATCAAAAGTATAGTTTAGTTTATTTGTAAATGGAATTTTTTATAATGTTCACTCTATGCAGTCAGATAATATAAGCTGGAGAGCTATAATTCTTCTTTTAGGCTCCCTTTGTGAAAATTTGTTGAAGCAAGAAGTTAAACTGCTCTTTCCTTTTTATCATATACATGTAGCATCAACCATATAATATCATAAATCCATATCACCGCTCCGGTGGACTAGTGGTTAGAGTATCCATCTTGGATGCACTAGGTCGTGTGTTCGAACCATGGCCAAATCATATCATAGACTTGTAAAACTGGTCCTAGGTTAGTGTTAGTACTGGTCGGTCTGGTGTCAGGATAATGTGACTTTGTGGGACATGATGCAGCATGTCAGCAGCATGATGCCCCAGTGCTAGACATCACTATAAACTGCCATACTGCAGACATTATAGTGATATGACTGAAAATTTGTTAAAACTATGTTAAAATCCAACTCTTACTCTCAGAAACCCAAATCACTTATTAAATATGTACTTTTTAAAGTATCTAAATGTTCTTTCAATACAAATCTCTACTGTGGTATGGTAAATGTCCAAGTTACTATTGTAGCTTTGGAATCCTCAAATCTGAAGCATTGGAATCCCAAAGTCATTCCTGTAGGTTTTGAAGCCCCAAATCAACTACTGTAGAATGGTAAGCTGCAAGTCAATACTGTTAAAATTCCAAATCACAGCAATGAATCCCCAAATCTCATCTGTAGCATGTGTATTAGTAAGACTCTGCTGAAGCACATGAATTGTGTCTTTAACATTTGTCCATGATTGTAAGTTGTAAACAAAATGGTTATATATCATTTGAGTTAAAAGACAGTTTTGTTTACAGTTAGACTAGGTGTGCTTCATATTTTTGTTACAAATTAGATACTGTTTTAGTGGCCTAAATAGTTACAGCATCTGTCTTGGATGCATGAGGTCATGGCTTTTAACCCCAGCTAAGTCATACCAAAGATTTATAAAAATGGTTCTAACAGCTGCTTTGCTAGATGCTCAATATTAAGACGTTAATGTTACGACTGGTTGGTCTGGTGTCAGGATAATGTGACTGCATGGGACATGATGCAACATGTCTGCCACATGATACCCAAGTGCTAGACATCACTATAAACCTCCACACTGCTGACTGCAGACATCATAGCGATATGACTGAATGCTTTTTTTTAAAGCTATGTAAAATTCCAAAATCACAGACAAATTATATCAAGTGCAAATGTGTATGAATACGGATTTGATAAACAAATAATTAGTTCTTGTTGTATACCAGTCTGTGGGAATCAAAATGTGATCAGATTTTCAGTTGTTTTGTTGAAATTTGGTATGATTCAAGAATAATTTTTATTTCAAATAATATTCATTGGAATCGCTAAAGTGCTGATTGACGTTTGGATTAGTACATTATTTTGGGATTTTTGTGAACTCCTTCTAAATCATTCTGGATTGCATCATTGTGTTCTTTCAGGATATTCAAGACTATTGGAATTCATTTGGAACTCTATGTTTTTGGACTTGTGATAGGACATTTAGGATTATTTGGAATGTCATTCACAATATTGTAAGTATCTCTTGAATTTTCACTTTATACAGTAGTGAAACAAATTTCATGCTGATTTTACCTATATTGTTGTATTCACATTCTTTCTATTATATATTTTTAGAGTTGTAACAGTAATTGGGGGCTTATCCATGATCTAAATATCTTTAAAATGTTTCAGAGATATTAAAAATGGCTTTATTGTTATAATTTAATTTGTTTTGGCATTTTAATCACTGGTATAGATTTTAATTTTACCAACAGGAGAAAGTTTTAGTGAAACCAGCAAGCATTCACAATGTCATCTAATGTTGAGAACTTGGTTTCAAATCATACCCAGGAGTGATTATAGTTATATGGAAAAGTGAGTTGCTTGTGCATATGTGTGTGATTGGATTTTTAACGTAGCTTTAAAAAAAATTCTCTCATATCACTATTATATCTGCATTGTGCCACTTTATAGTGATGTCCAGCATGTCCCAGTCCAGTAGAAGGTATGTCCAGTGTCCCACACAGTCACACTTGTATTGAAAGCAATACATTTCTTGGATCGAACAATCCCCAGTCTGATTCTATTTTGGAGACAAATGAGCCATTAATATCAGAAGGTTATATGTCATTTGTTGTTAATTTTGCCATGCCTATCCCTAGAAGAATATTGAGACATAGTAGCTTGTCACCATCTTTCATTATAAGGTACTTTGCATTTGTCAGAAAAGTCTTGGTTTAGTGAAAGTGTTCTTATTCAGCAAATAGAGTGTGGTTTTGTTGGTTTTCCTGTCTGTTGGGTCAATTTGTCATTAGACTTCTAGACCAGTGACTGTTGGTGGAGTTCATTCTTTTCCAGTAGAAGGTATGTCCAGTGACTTCTTCCATATAGAAGATATTCATTCATTACTAGACAATGACCTAATTATATATAAAGTTGTGGTTTATGTACTTGTAACTGAGATGCATTGTTTGGATCAGAAAGTAAATCCATGATTTGTGTCCTGCTTGTACAGTTACCAGAGCAAAAAGAGCTCTTGAGATTCTTTTCCTGTAGAAGGTATGTTCAATGACTTCTTCCATATAGAAGATATTCATTTATTACTAGACAATGATCTAGCTATAAGTTGTGGTTTATCCACTTGTAACTGACAGAATTAGAAAATTTACCTATTGAGACTGAAATCCATGATTTGTGTCCTGCTTGTATAGTTACCAGAGCTATGGCAAAAAGAGCTCTTGAGAATGCTGTTGATCAGGAAATTATTCCTTTCACTGACATGCTTTTGTCAGTCTTTTTGGTGAGGTAACCTTTGCTCCTGGTATTGATCAGGCAAGAGGTATTGATCACAGTAAAACTCATTTTACTACTCATTCTCATAAAAGACTTTTTATGAAACAGGAACAGGATCCTGAGATTTCCTGATTTTTCACAGGTGTATTAGTGAAACTGAAGCCATACAAGTTTCAGTTTGGTCCTTTGTGCAAAATGGGGTCCTTATGAGAAAATGGTGAGTGGTCAGTGAGCTGTCAGGTTGTTGTTTTGAGGTCATATTGACAGGAAATTCTTAGTCCAGCCACAAAACTCCCTTGACTGTTAAATTAGGAGTAAATGGGACTTTTAAAAAGCTCTTGAATCAGTTTTGTTGGCCAAATTGTAAAAATGATGTTTCAAAATACTCTCAACTTTGTCACGCTGTCAAATGGTAGGAAAACCCAATCAGAACATACCTAAGGTTCATCTGCAACCCTTTTGCTGTATTTGATAAACTATTTAGCAGAATAATGTGTCCCTCATCGAAGGACAGTAGAGGCATCCAAGATTGGTTGACCATAATGTGTGCATCCACAAGATTTCCAGAGGTCATTCATTTGAGAAACATTAAAACTAAAACCATTGTATAAGTGGAAAATGTATTTATTACACTTGTTGGCCTTCCCAAATTTGTCCAGTCAGATCATTGGAAAAATGTTATGCCGATACTTTTGCAAAATGTTAAACATGAATTAAGCATCCAACAGTTTAAATCTTCTGCCTATCACCCTGAAAGTCAAAGGAAACATTTCATTAGCCTTTGATTAACATGAATTGTTTGTGTTGCTTTGACACAGGAAAAAATTAGGAGGGAGTTAATTTGTTGTTGTTTGAAGTCAATTCAAGAATCATTGGGTTTTTAACTAGTTTTAGGACTTTCTGTTTGAAAACCATGTAAGTATTTAAAATAGAAACTTCTTTCAAATGAAGATTCCAAGATTAATTTTCTTTACTATATCTCAGATTTTATATATAAATTTTGAAAGGCTTGTGAAGTAATAAGAACTACATAGTCAAAAATTAAACTATGACAGATACACAGGAAAAGAGTTTTCATCTTGTGATAAGTTTGGCTCTTTCCAGTACCTCAAAGTCCTTTTTAGACTAAATTTGATTGTCCATCCACAAATTGAAAAGATTAAGTAAATTACTTATTGCATTAATACTTATGGGAGGTGAAGAAAAAAAACATTTAACTAAATATGTTGAATGAGATAAAACATTTAATTATTTAGTCAATTATTTGTATGTAGCCCACACTTTAAAGGATGTAAATTATGGAATGAAGTCTGACTTTAGTGATTCTGGCTTGACAAATTTACAGAATTCAGAAATATTAAATGATCTGGACCAGAAATTTTAATATCTACAACAACAGAGGAGTGAACTATACAGTTATTATGTGAACATGAGCACTTGTTTCCTGATGTTTTAACATGAACAAATAGAATGTATGAAGACATTGAAATTGTAGATGTTGCATATTATGGGATGAATGATTTCAATGAGAAATATTTGAAAAAAGAAATTCGATATTTGCTGTACAATGATTTTGTAGAATGAAGTACAAATGGTCATCCATTTATTAGTGTGCTTTCATCATATAATACATTCTACATGTGTACTGACTTTAGAAAAATCAACAGTGTCACCAAAATGCATTTCCAATTCCAAAAATAGATGATTGTATCAACACAATTAGAAAATTAAAAAAACATGTCAACAAAATTTGATCTTTAAATTTTCTGACAAATACCACTCACAGAAAAAGAGCAAGAGAAATTTCTTCATTTCCAATACCAGATGGGCTTTATCAGTATAAAGTGATGCCCTTTGAAATGAAATTTTTTTTAGAGATTGTTCAAGTGAAGTTTAATACTGCAAGAATACAACATTGACATTAGATACATCAAAAGAAAAGATATTATTGCAGATACTCACACACATGTATAGAAGCACTATATTGCTTATTTCTGTAATTATGCTGAGTGTCATTCATAAGACATCTACCTATTTAATTTTAGTTATTAAAGTATCCTATGTATATTTTTAATTTTCTTTGTGAGTGTAGGTGTTATGAATATTTATATTGCGTGTTTAACTTTTGTCCATAATTGTAAGTTATAATCAGAATGTTTGCTAGCATTTGAGTTCAAGGCCATTCTTATTTACAGTGAGACTAGTTTTTTCATTGGAGTGTTTCACATTGTTTTACGATGTATGCCAAGTGATGTATAAACAGAGATTTGATAAATCATTAATCCCAGTTCTATATCAAATCATAATATTACCAGAGTTTGCAGTTGTGTTGTTGAAATCATATAATCAAGAGGAATTATTTTATAAAATATTCATTGGAAGTTACTAAAGTGATCATTGACTTTTGGATTAATACATTACTCTGGATATTTTTAATCCATTCAAAGACATTCTGGATTGCATTATTGTGTTATATCAGGACATTCAAGACTATTAGAATTCATTCGTAACATTCTTTATTTTTGGAATTGTGATTCGAATATTTAAGATTCTCTTGAGTTTTACTTAGTGTTGTTGAAAAATAAAATTACTTGTTGATTTTATTGAAATTATTGGTTTCACTTATTTTAGACCTAATGTTATAACAGTTCACAAGTTGCTACTGTAGTATGTGAATGCAAAAATCACTACTGTAACATGTGAATCCAAAAGTCACTTTGAATCCTCAAATCACTAATGTAACATGGGAATCCCCAAGTCACTTTGAATCCTCAAATTACTACTGTAACATGTGAATCCTCAAATCACTGTTGTAGCATGGGAATCCCCAAGTCACAACCGTACCATGTGTATCCTGAAATGAAAGAAAGAAATATGCCTACTAATTGGTACAGAATTTCTAAAAATTCAGATAGTTTTCTTTTGAAATTGTATCCACTTTATTATAGAGCCTTATTTAGTTCAAGCCGCCATGCAGACTTGTATATGTACAATGGGCCCAGTGTACCCGTGTACAGTTTGTAAGGGGAGACTCATGAAGTCAACCTTTTCTCCTTTGAGAATTCTATGATCTTCCAGAAGATTTGGTATTTTTTTTAAAGTGTTCAGTCTATATTTAAATATAACTTTGCATATTAAGGCTTTTACCCTTACTCTGTCTTTATCTGTGTTTTGTAAACCTTTATTCAACATATGAACTCACAGAACACTACATAGCCAATATTATATGATGTTAAACCATATACATGTTATACATAGATCAGAATGAAAAGTTCTCAAAAATTCGGTGAAAGATGGTGAATTTACAGATTTGATTTTGTTCTTCTTCTTTAGTAAATTAACCTAGGTGACAGACCACTTTATCACTGTATAATCAGACAGACTTAGCATATCAATATAAATCACACGTAGATCAACTTGAGAGTGGGCAACGAGAAGTTGGATGTGTGAATAAACAATAGTTTTATTTGTAGTAGGTACATGGAGCTTGAAATAGTCATAATTATGTTTTGCCAAAATACAATTAGTAATTTTATTTGCATCATAAATACATCAAACCTATTTGTGTGGTTTACACAAATTTATAATCTTCATTTAATAACTCCTCCATGCTTGTCAAGTCTAGTAAAGGAAAGAAAGACAAATGTTAAATCAGTTTTATAAATTTCATGTCAGCAGATTTTGTTTACATACATTCCAGGGCTACTGTAAGAAGGGGATGAAAGTAGGGTGTACACAGCCCAGAAGAGTGGCAGCCATGTCTGTGGCAGCGAGAGTGGCAGAAGAAATGGGATTCAAACTGGGAAATGAGGTAATTCCAGATATGGATAACATGTTTGTTACAAGTCACAAACATATGTGCAGTCATATTGTATCTACCTGTGAACCATTATATACCTGTACACAGTGACAATTATGGTCTGCTGAGAATACATGATGTATCCGTTCCTTTAGTTCTTCAGCCTTGTAATTATTCAACATTGTTTCTCAAAACAGTAACTAAAAAGCTTGGTATTATAGACAAATTATCAGTATCTTTCTTGTCTCTTTGCTGCAGCTTTCACACATATTTACAATGTAATCTGATGCTTTATTTATATATACTTTTTAACATATATTTACAGCGTAATCTGATGCTTTATTTATATGTACTTTTTAACATATATTTACAGCGTAATCTGATATACGTTTTCTTCTCTAAATTAGAAGCCATATAACAATTTTTTTGTGATCTTTGTCCACATGGAAAGTCAGTTTGGACCTGTATTCCATAAAACATTGATTACCTGAATTGTATCTATAATTTGAAATAAAGAATAAGACAACTTTTATAAAAAATAATCCATAAAGTCCAGAATGAAAGTAAACGGCACCTTGATACTGTAATAGATAAATAGGCCACATTTATTATGGTGATTTTATAGAATTTTTATTTTTTTATTGATTACAGAGCAAAAAACTAATAAGTATATGTAGATGTACACAGTCCTTTTGAATTGCTAGAAGTAGATGTATACAAACTTTTGCAGGTTGGCTACAGTATCAGGTTTGAAGACTGCACTTCAGAGAGAACAATCATCAAATATATGACAGATGGAATGCTCCTTCGAGAGTTCTTATCAGAACCTGACCTGGCTGCTTACAGGTAAATGACATAAATATATGTTGATGACATGTCAGTTCACTAAATTATTATGTCCTGTGTAAGTAAACATTGTAACTATAAAGAACAGTTTCAGATTTGGGTAAATAACTATAGATGCAGGTTTTTGTTTAAAATTTGGATTTATAGTGTGGTATGGAGAAAAACTAGGTACCTACGGAATGTTTTTAAATTGCCATTGTCAGTCTCATGTATATCTCTCAAATACACTCTAATGAAGGTCATACAGAATACAGTTTTATCTTTCTTATAATTTAGATGGAAAATTTAACTTTTACAAGAATAGTTACACATTATTGGATATGCACATAGATGTATCCTAATTTTGTTGTTGTTGCTATTTAATAAATACAAGCATTTAGCAAAATTTGATTTGAAAAAGATCTCATCAGATATTTTGAAAATAATTGCAATCTTTATGACTGTACAGATGCAAAGGAACTGAGATTATTTTACGATAATATAATTTGGTTGGATTTTATCCAGACATGTAAATTTTCTAGATAAGTTATTATCACCTATCGACTAATCAGGTTATATCTCTCAGATTGTTAAGATAATATAGGCGTTTTAGATTTTATATATTCCAGTAAACATACTGTAAAGTCATCTAAGTTTAAAGATGTACATTACTTGTAGTTTTGGGGAAAAAAATGACATTTCCCTTGGCAATTAAATCGATGAAACTGGAATGAGGTTGAATGTAATACCATTATTCACTGGGTCTTTAATTCATGGTTTTGGGAAAGGGTCCAAATGTTTTCACTGAAAGAACATTGCTCACTGGGTCTTTAAATTCGTGGCTTGGAAAAAGGGTCCAGTTATTTCCACGGAAGGGACATTTTTCACTGGGTCTTTTGTTAGGTATACCTACATTTTCTGTAACTTCTGGTATATGATTTTATTTGATTTTCATAATATTTATTCATGGATTTAAACTTTGTAGAATATTTGTTGTTATAAATTGTTTACTTAATTTGGATCTGTTAAAAACACAAATTACATTAAAAGATGTTTACGCATGTGTTAACAGTAATAATAATCGTATAATGGCACCTATGGTGTAGTTTCTCAGTGACTGATGGGATATGGAAGAAGAATTCTGGATTTCCATTGATTGCATGAGGTTATGAATGTAAATAGTTTGCCATAAATTAATAGTGTATGTTGTCACACAGGGTTTATTGTGAACTATATAATTTCGCAATTTACAGTCTATATAAGGAGAAAATTAAGCATTAAGTTTGATTTTGATTTCTGGTGTCATTCACACTTTTTGTGTTCCTGATATAAGTCTGCAGACATGTTTTATGTTGAACTTAGATATTTTTTTAGATTAAAAACATTTGTTTAAACTGTTCAGTGGTGATAGAAAGGGCTCATTATTTGATCGATACTAATATTCTGGAACTGTTTTAAATTATTCAAAAGACTTCTGGACAACACTTTGATGACATCACAGTTCTTGGAGAACCAGTACATTTCCGGTATTGCAATGAAAAGGGACTTTTAGTTGTTTAAGACTTTCATAGACCTTTATAAGTACTAATTTGGATTCACTTCATTATTCTGTCAGTTCTTCTCGCATTTTTCATGTATCACTTTAATAATTAGGTTTGTTAAGTTTACGAAACTTGTTGGTTTTGCTTCTTTTCTGTTACTTTAGTTTGTGACCATGAGTTGTAACACTTTGAATTCATGATTTGGAGACAGTTAATTTAACGTATGGAATATTGTTCACTGGGCCTTTAAATTCATGGATTGGTGAAGGGTTCCATTTTAAAAGGGGTTCTGTTATTTACTCTAAGGACCATCGTTCATACAGTGTTTACACAGAAAGACCATTGTTCACTTGGTCTTTAAATGTATAGGTTTGGAATGGGGTCAGTTTGAGAAGGGGTCTTGATATTTCCTAGAAGGACTATACTTCACCAGTCTTACATTCACAAATTGGATCATGATTTATTTTGGAAAAGGGTTCTTTTGTTTCTACAGAAAGACCATTGTTCACTTGGTCTTAAAATTTATAGGTTTGGAATGGGGTCAGTTTGAGAAGGGGTCTTGATATTTCCTAGAAGGACTATACTTTACCAGTCCTACATTCACAAATTGGATCATGATTTATTTTGGAAAAGGGTTCTTTTGTTTCTACAGGAAGACCATTGTTCACTTGGTCTTTAAATTTATAGGTTTGGAATGGGGTCAGTTTGAGAAGGGGTCTTGATATTTCCTAGAAGGACTATTCTTCACCAGTCTTACATTCACAAATTGGATCATGATTTATTTTGGAAAAGGGTTCTTTTGTTTCTACAGAAGGATCATTGTTCACTTGGTCTTTAAATTTATAGGTTTGGAATGGGGTCAGTTTGGGAAGGGGTCTTGATATTTCCTAGAAGGACTATTGTTCGCCAGTCTTACATTCACAAATTGGATCATGATTTATTTTGGAAAAGGGTTCTTTTGTTCACACAGAAGGACCATTGTTTACTAGGTCTTGAATTTATGGTTTGTAGTAACCCTGAAATCCATGAAATTAAAAGCCAGCAACAATAGTGATTTCTTGTTATAATTAACCATCTCATAATTATTGTCATTAATAATTTTTGGTATTCTGACCATGATTTGGCTGAAAATAAGAACTCCGTCCGTTGCCATTAACCATCTCATAATTTTCAGTATACTGACCATGATTTGAATCACAAAAAAACACTGTTGTTATTAACCATCTCATGATTATGGATGAGTATCATGAGAGGATATTATTGCCATCAACAATCTCCTTTATATTTTCAGTGTCCTGATTGTGGATGAGGCTCATGAACGGACTCTCCACACCGACATTCTCTTTGGTCTGGTGAAGGACATCGCTCGCTTCCGCCCAGATCTCAAACTGCTGATCTCAAGTGCCACTCTGGATGCTGAAAAGTTCTCACAGGTACTTTTGTTAAAGAAGATAGAGAAGATCAATATGCCGTCTATGAATTATTGTATAGTTTCTTTTTTCTCTCCTTTCTTCTCTTAAATGACAGATTTAAGCATACTCTCATTAGTTAAGGTCTAAATTGTAGCTAGATTTACAATAAGCAGCATGTAGTACAAACAGTTCATGTATTAGCCATAAATATCAGTCTGTGCATAATGTTCAATTAATATTGTTTAGAAAACTATGGTAGTTGTTACAAAACTCAGTTTCATATTTGAAAATATATTTCCAGCAGGACAAAAATAAAGGACCATTATAGTTATCTCCCTTCAAGATTATGTCAATCAGCTGTTGAAATTCCTAAAAGGGTTGAGTTCCAAATAAATATTTCTGCACTTGCTGCATATAAAGATGTATGATAGTCACATTTATACATGTTACCAATGATTTTTGGTATGAATGAAGTCCATCTTTGCAAAAAATTCAGTTTAATTATGTGGTATTTTCTGCTGTGGAGCTGAAAATAAAAACAATTTTTGATTATGTTTATATTGTAAAGTTTATTATAGTGAAATGTGTCTTTTATAAAATGTTTCATTTTGTTCTCATTTTTAGTTTTTTGATGATGCACCTGTGTTTCGAATCCCTGGTCGACGGTTTCCTGTGGACATATATTACACTAAAGTAAGTTGATACTAGGTACTTAATCTTGAAGCTTCAAAGCATTTTGCTATGTGTGTCACATCATAAATAGATGGATAGTATGATATGTTGGCAATTATTGTTACAATTTTGTGAAGTTCATATCTTAGTTAAACATTCCTAATGGTATAACGGTACCAATTGCGCATGACCAGGTGGGCGGTGCTTAAGGTGTAGGGTCCATTGCAGGCAGTACTTAAAGGACAACACGAGCTATGATTGGTGGATTATGTAAGAGTTGTACTTTCTGTTAGGCTTAAAAAATAGTTTAGCCTCTTGGCAACATGTGAATTTATGTTAATTCCTATATAGATCATATTTTGTATTTTTTATGATTTTTTGAAAATGTCATAAGACATGACTGAAAATAAGTATGTTGTGACTAGATAACTCATACCCCTGTCTAGTTCCAGCAGAGTTATCTCTCTTAAATGCAATGGAGTACCTGGTTTTGTCATCATCAAATTGACAATCTAACATTGTTCTCTATAACAGTGTGTGAGATACATGCTAAATTAGGATAGAAAATATATTTATCTCTCCAAATATTAGCATTGAGGTCTATGGAAAAATAATTGGTACCGTGATACCTAAAAGATAATACCAGCTTCACAGTGTATCCATAGTAACGAGTATACATAACCACCACTTCTATACTGTCATAGTGTCATTTGGTTAAACAATGGATATTGAGATGTTTTGGTCTAATATTGACAGACTTTTACATAGAAAATGTAGAAAATAACACACATTAGCTTTGGAATGGGGCTTTTGTAATTATATCTATAGCATATATAGACTGATGGCTTTGTGACTGTGTAGTCAGCTCCAATATTAGCATACAGGCCATAAAAAGGTTATGTAAAGTTAATATAGTTAATTTTAGCCAAAGTATTGACTATTTTATGCGCAAAAGAGGAAAAATCATGGATAAAAAACAACTCTCTTGTTCTTCTAAAGCATGTTATAGACCAGGATAGAGGACACTACTGGTCCTCTTGTAGATAGTTCACTTGTACCATAAAGAATATTCTGGTATGAGTATTTTAGGTAATTTATTAAAGATATGGTATTCCTTCCTATTTTGATTTGAATAGTCCTGCTCTAAATGTCTTTCTTTTGTTGTAAACTTTTGTGCCATGAAAAATGAACATGCGATTCCTTAGTTAGATAATCATTCTTGAGGTCTCTACTACATATGGAAACCTGGATTTTAGGTCCTCACTTTATCAGTAATGCATTTTTGGATAATTTAATTGCATTGAAGTTAATACATGTGTCCTTGAACTCATCTATATATAACATGGATAAGATCTTGGAGAAAATAAAAAGACCACACCTTATGTATATCATTAAGTTATCTCCCTTACACCAAACCTAAAATTTCAATAGATAAAATCCACAATTTAAGTTAATGTGTAAGAAAATCAATAGAAGATTTGTGAAGAATCATATTAGCCCTTGGTCTTGATGCAAATTGAACTAGAAGTACTTTAATAATTTTTCCCAGTAAAGTTTAAAAGTTTGAAAACTGATCAAACATGCTTTGGGATTTTTGCTTAGGTATTTTTTCTGTCTAACAGAAGCCCATTATTGTTAATTTCTTATTTAGAAGAAATATAACTTATATGTATCTATATTATCTACATTATTCACCCTTTTATATTAGCTAGGAATGAACACCATGTCACCTGATAGTTGGTGTCTATAAGGGATGTTATAGCACAGGTCCCTTTTTTATTGTCCCTTTACCTATGATCCACTACCTCAAAATATTGTCCAAGGTAACATCATCAAGCTCTCGCTTCTCATTTTTCTCATTGCTGCTTGTGTCTCCTTTAATTCCAGTATCATTAGCTAAATCTCCCATTTAGATACACTTTTCTTCTGTTTATAAATCCATTGGACTCACTATACTCATTGTTAAACTTTAGCATTTTTCTGTATATCAGTCCACATTTTCAACCCCAAATCCATGATAACCACTTAGAAAAGCTGTTATTTACTTTATTTGGTGTCAGATTGGCTTATTGCATCAATTGTATGCACTACAGAAAGGAGGGAAGCTTTCTATTTGTATGACAAAGAGGCTGGGTAGCTTGACCTTTGTGTGAGGACTAGAGGTTAGTGACCTCTTGCATATGCAGACAGTGTAAAGTGTTCAAAGCTAATACTTTATAAATTAGATTGGGCCATGTCCACCTGTCCTTGTTGTTACTTTCTGTGTTAATGAAACAATTATAAGTCCTTTATTTTAGATCAAAATGTCTCTTTAAGAGTAGAACTGGTACATGTTAACTAGTGTGTTGACCTTTGACCTTACTATTAAACAATATGACATAATGTGATTTATCGCATATCACCAAAGTGAAGTTTGATAAGTGCTAATATGAACAAAACACAACTCATAGTTAAAAGAATTCATTTTATTTCAAAACATGAGTTTGATAGTGAAGCAAAAGTTTGCAAACAAGAGTTCCAACAGCTCAATAACATTTCTATATACAATCATATAGAACATAGCTTAGTACTTCATAAAATTGTTTTTGACAAGCGAGACTAAATACACTTGTTAGTTATATAGTCCTGAGCTATTTCACAGATTATTGGAAAAATCAAGGTTTGCTATAGGTATAACGGTACCAATTGCGCATGACCAGGTGGGCGGTGCTTAAGGTGTAGGGTCCATTGCAGGCAGTACTTAAAGGACAACACGAGCTATGATTGGTGGATTATGTAAGAGTTGTACTTTTCTGTTAGGCTTAAAAAATAGTTTAGCCTCTTGGCAACATGTGAATTTATGTTAATTCCTATATAGATCATATTTTGTATTTTTTATGATTTTTTGAAAATGTCATAGACATGACTGAAAATAAGTATGTTGTGACTAGATAACTCATACCCCTGTCTAGTTCCAGCAGAGTTATATCTCTTAAATGCAATGGAGTACCTGGTTTTGTCATCATCAAATTGACAATCTAACATTGTTCTCTATAACAGTGTGTGAGATGCATGCTAAATTAGGATAGAAAATATATTTATCTCTCCAAATATTATCATTGAGGTCTATGGAAAAACAATTGGTACCGTGATACCTAAAGAGTCATGTTCCATTAACTAAATTTTTCCTTGAGTCCAACCTAAAGGACATCTTGGCTACCAACTATGTAAGAGACCTTTGCTCTAACCTTAAAAGACAACATTGGTCCAACCTAGAAGATACCATGGCTCCAAACTTACAAGACACCTGGGCTTCAACCTTACAAGACAACATGGCTACCAACCTTACAAAACATCATGACACCAACTTTACAAATATCATTACACCAACTTTACAAGACACCATGGTTAAAACTTACAAGACATTTTGGCTTCCAACCTTGCAAGACATCATGGCTCCAACCCAACAATACACCATGGCTCCAATCTTTCTAGACACCTTAGCTTAAGCTTACAATACATTTTGGCTCCAGCTTTGCAAGGCAACATGGGCATAACCTAAAAGACATGGTTCCAACCTTACAAGACACCTTGACACCAACATACTAGACATTTTGGCTCCAACCATTCAAGACACCATGGCTCCATCCTTACAAAACACCATGGGTCCAATCTAAAAGTCACCATGGCTCCAAACTTACAAGAAGCCTTGGCTTCAACCTGCAAGAAACCATGGCGTCAGCCTTATAAAACACCATGGCTCAAGCTTACAAGACATTATTGCTCCAATCTTATAAAACAACATTGGCTCCAACCTTACAAATCACCATGGGTCCAACCTGAAAGACATGGCTCCATCCTTACAAGACACCTTGACACCAACCTTATAAGAGAGCATGGCTTAAACCTAGATATTTTGGCTGCCCCATACAAGATGCTTTGGCTCCATCCTTGCATAACACCATGGGTGTAACCTAGAAGACCCCATGGCTCCAACCTTACAAGATATCTTTGCTTCAAGTTTGCAAGATCCAACCTATCAAGACACTATGGCTACTGTTTTACAACAAGAAACCATAGCTGAAACCAGCAAGACACCATGGCTCCAACCTACTTGACACCATGGCTCAAAATTAAAAGACATGGCTCCAGTCTTTAAAAAAAACTGCAAGATATATTGGCAGCAACCTAAAAGACAACCCCTAATATGATCAGCTTGTCTTTCATCAAACTACAATATGTATTATCCAAGTAGCCAGGATGATTTTGGTTGGATTTGTATCTGCAACCTACTGATTGAGAATCTTGCATGCTAACAGCAGAGACACCAATTACAAGTATTATGTATCTAGGGCTTCAACTTTACAAGACTCCATGGCTCCAACTTTACAAGACACCATGGCTCCAACTTTACAGGACATAATCCCGAACATGAGATAAATGTGTCCTTCATCAAACTACAATAATTATATTATTGTGTGCCCTATCATCCATGTCTGTTCCATATTTTGAAAACAGGGAAATTTTGATACATATAATAGAGGTTCATTAAAGAAATTAACTTCACACATTCATTTTTTATTCTTTTTAAAAAGTTTTTGAGGAATGAACATGAATTCCATAATAGCTCATATTAAAATAGATTATATTTTCTGAGAGGCTATAAGGTGGGACTATTATTGGATTTGAGAGATACCACTGGGTGGGGCTGTGAATGGATTTGTAAATATTTCATGTTAAGGAATCATATATGGTATCTCTCTTTTAAGCAAGTTTGAACTTGAAAAAAAGAAAAAAAGACTTCATGGTAATTAATTGACTTTTCTATTTTACTATGCAATCTGTATCAGTACAAATCTCCCTCGATAACTTGTGTGTAACGGGGTCCACAAACATAGACCCCACTGTAAGCAAGAGCACTAGTTATCAAAGGACATCCAAAAATTGACACAATCCGCTTATTCAAAATTTCCAACATGTGAAAGATCACTCCAACTGGTTTCAACAACCATCACATAAAATATGTGAAAATATGTGTATTATGTCACAGCTTTTTGTTTTGTTGATTAGTCTGGTTCTCAGAGAAATGCTTGCAGACATAGATGTTATGGTAGCTTGATACATTTACATTTAAATACACATTGCATTTATTATGATTACGCTTAAGTGGAACTAAAATAGAATTAAAACACAAATTTCACTTAATAGAAATTAATTGGCATTTAAATATTAATGTACTGCCTACACTAGGCGTAAGTGACATTTTCATTGATCAAAATTTCCTTGAATATCTTTGATTACAATGTACTAAAAATGTAACAAATTATTTGACTTCTTATTAAAAGTTGATAATTTCAAAATGTTAATTAAAGTTTCCAGGTCGTATATACTGTTTTTGACCATTAGACGAGCAATATATCAGTGTTTCAGTTACCAATTTTGATTGTGTTTTTTTTTTTTTTCAAGTTCAAGAAATAGTGATCAATATATTTTGGGGTATTTTCTGGTTTTAAAAAATGGGACCCATGTATTGACAAGTTTTCAGGGTACAAGTTATCAAGGTAGTTGTGTATTGCTATGGTGTATACATTGATCAATAAACCTTAAGGCTGGAATCCATAATATATTTAACTGTGCCCAGTCTGTTTACACTTTGATAGGCAGACCAAGGAAGCAAACAACATCCATGTTATGTTGGTGTTGGTGTTTCTTATTGAATGTACCCACTATAATCTAAATCAAACACTTAAAGAAATGGTACTAACAGCTACCTCGCTTGGTGCTCAGCATTAAGAGGTTAGTGTGTCTGCAGTATATGCCCTAGGGCTAGACATCACTAAACTGCCATACTGCAGACATTGTAGTGATATGACTGAAAAATTGTTAAAGCTATGTTAATAATCCAAATCACACACACATGCAGACACTCTGTAATCAAAATTTGCTTGTTGATTTCTTAAAGTCAGTATGAATTCAGTCTTACTTTATCATTTTTATCAACAATTCCAAAACTTACTATGTTGACGCAAGGGTGGTACCAGCATTATACAAGCTAATCTTCCTTTGTGTATGCCTGTTTGTATGTCTATGTGTATAATGTTTATCTATAAACCCCCAAAACAGGCAATATTGACACTGGTGATAGCAACATTGTGAAACCTAGTCTGTGTTTTTTTCTGAGTGTCTGTCTCTCTGTGTGTATCAATTTTATCTACAGTTTCCAAAAACAGTCTATATTAACACTATGTTGATAATAGCATAACAAAGCTGGAACTACCTTTTTGTTTCTTTGTTTGCTTGACTATAATCTTATCATTTTATATCTACAGACCCTGACAATGGACATTATAGATCCTGTCCTTCTTTTGTGTCTGTCTATTTGTCCGTCTTTATCTATGAATTTGCTTTTACTTTGCAGGCTCCAGAAGCAGACTATATTGATGCAGCAGTGGTATCAGTGTTACAGATTCACTGTACACAGCCTGATGGTGACATTTTGGTGTTTCTCACGGGGCAAGAAGAGATTGAGACAGCCACAGAGATGCTACAAGTGGGTTACTCTGCTGTCTCTGTGTATAGTATGTCATGCAAAAGGTTGTTAGTACTACTAGTTATATTGGCCAACGGGTTACGATGCTAGTACTACTAGTTATGTTGGCCAGTTGGTTACTATGTTTGTACTAGTAGTTATATTGGTCAACAGGTTATGATGTTAGTATTACTAGTTATATTGGCCAACAGGTTACAATGTTAGTACTATTAGTTATATTGGCCAGTGGGTTACAATGTTAGTACAACTAGTTATATTGGCAAATGGGTTATGATGTTAGTACAACTAGTTACATTTGCCAACGGGTTACGATGTTAATACTACTAGCTATATTGGCCAATGGGTTATGATGTTAGTACAACTAGTTACATTTGCCAACGGGTTACGATGTTAATACTACTAGCTATATTGGCCAATGGGTTTTGATGTTAGTACTGATAGTTATATTGGTCAATGGGTTACGATGTTAATATTACTAGCTATATTGGCCAATGGGTTATGATGTTAGTACAACTAGTTACATTTGCCAACGGGTTACGATGTTAATATTACTAGCTATATTGGCCAATGGGTTTTGATGTTAGTACTGCTAGTTATATTGGTCAATGGGTTACGCTGTTAGTACCACTGGTTATATTGGCCAGTGGGTTGCTATGTTAGTACTACTAGCTATATTGGCCTATGGGTTATGATGTTAATACTACTAGTTATATTGGTCAACAGGTTACAATGTTAGTACTGCTAGTTATATTGGCCAATGGGTTACGATGTTAGTACTATTAGTTATATTGGCCAATTGGTTTCTATGTTAGTACTACTAGCTATATTGGCCAATGGGTTACTATGTTAGTACAACTAGTTACATTTGCCAATGGGTTACGATGTTAATACTACTAGTTATATTGGCCAATGGGTTACGATGTTAATACTGCTAGTTATATTGGCCAATTGGTTACTATGTTAATACTACTAGCTATATTGGCCAATGGGTTACTATGTTAGTACTACTAGTTATATTTTCTTATGCGTTACGATGATACAGGCCTTGAAAAGGGGACTTTTACCAGTGAAATGAAAATTGAATGAAGACTTGGTGGAGAATGAATGCGAACAAAATGCAGAATCAATGTAATTGAAATGAAATTCAGAATAAATGCAAAAAAAATGAAATTCAGAATAAAAGGAAATGAAATAATGAATGCCTTTGGAATATAATGAAGAGTGTAAATGCAAACTGATGAATGATAAATGAAAATAGAATGAAATGCAAATACACTTTATGTATTGATTTGAAAATAAAATAATTTTAGAGTTTTACTAAATTTCCTGACCAAAATCCTTTTGCATTATAATCAAGCATCAGTTCATAAGATCATCTTTTTGCACAATAATCCAGTATCACATTATTTAAATTGATAATTTTTCTTATAAATCATGACATTGCATAAAAAATATAAAAAATCCACATGATTGATGACATCATCAACAGTGATTGTATCTGGCCATTTGTTATTGGAATGATTGATCAAAACATACTTAACTCATTGAAATGTGCCAGTACTATAGCAATGAAAAGAATGCCCACAGCTAAATTAGTTATTTACATCCAGAGAAGGGAGTGGGCATCATTTCCTGTGGTTCTTAATCCACTTGATATTAATAATGGGTAGCATAATTGATGCAGATTAATGATAAAGAACAATGGGGTACCAGCAATACGGTAACTAGTATTGGTAGCCAAAGCCGATTTTGGTGTTTAAACAAGCACAGCAGCTGGTTGGAAAACAAAGACAGACAGTAAGTGTGCTATGTGGCCCAGTGAATTTTTGACCAGTAATTGGTTTTTTATTTCTTGTTTGAGAAATAAGAAAATACATGCAGAATGCAAACTAAATAATGACAAAACATATAAATATAAATGCAGTCATATTAGTTTACAACAATTTAATGATATCGTAATTTAACAAGAATTTGTAAATATATTTGACCTGTTTTCGATTATGCTGATTGTAGAACAATTTTAATAGCATACCGGGTACCATAATCCATATACAAGTCAATGCAATTTCAGTGACATAATCTATATATGTCAATTCAAAATAAAAGAAGACCTGACTTTCAAGTAACAAAGTATTGACTTATAGGCCAGAAAATACGGTATTCCTGAATTATTGAATATTGCATGTTGCTTTGTTTAGGAATTTAGCCCATGTAAACAAATTAAAAAATACATTACCCTAGCAAATTTAGCCCATGTAAACAAATTAAAATATACATTACCCTAGCAAATTTAGCCCATGTAAACAAATTAAAAAATACATTACCATAGCAAATGTCAGTGACTTCAGAGCACAATATATGTGAATCAGCAAAGCCCCAAAGTTTCAATTGCAAAAATGTTATTAAACCAAACATTAGTATCTCATTTGGCGATGTTTGTCATCACAAGCAAAAGTTGTATGTATCCTGCTCTCCACTCTTTCTGTAGTAATAATATATATGTATCTAATTTATGCAGTGTTTAATATGTAGGTCACATATATTTGTGATGTAGTGGTTTGTCTGTATTCATTTTTTTAAAAATTTAATAACAGGAAAGAACCAAAAAGTTGGGGACCAAGATTAGGGAGTTGATTATAGCCCCTATTTATGCCAACCTGCCATCGGACCTACAGTCCAAGATATTTGAGCCCACTCCTCCAGGGGCCAGAAAGGTATGTTACATAATTCTAGTTATAGGTAGTGATATTTATTATTTGTCTTCCATCTCTGTCTGACCTTCCTTGATATCTCTACTTGTATCTCGTTCTTTATGTTTATCTGCCTTAGTTTCGAGGTGTCTCATCTTACTTTTTTTGGCCACCCTGTCCAGCATTTTCACACTCTCTGACAAATGGTTATCCTGTTAGACCTGTTTATGAAGCTGTTTCAACAGCTAGAGTGCATTTTATATTTGTGGTTTAATAACTTGACAAATTTCATTGAGTAAGTATCTCCTAGTATCTTACCTTAGCAGTATTGATAGATAGAAGTGTGTATAAATTGAATAAGATAACATGAGTCACTGTTTAATTTTCTCTTGTAATATTTATTAAATATTATTAGTTTACATAATCATCTGTCTGAACTATTTCAATACATACAGTGGGTATGTGAGAAAACTTGCCAGTAGCTTCTCATGGGTCTGTGGTTCATTCTGGGGTTTTCCCAGGTTCTTCCTCCACCTTTTATACTGACTGCCATGTATAGCATATCTTGTGCAGAAAAATGGCATTAAACCCTATAACATGAATGACAAAGGTAAATCCTTTTTGAATGTGATAGTTTAGAGGAGTTGGGGTCACACAGAATGATGTCAGATGTCCATCCATGCATTGACCCATCAGACCATTTGTCCATCCATGCAGTAACCCATTTGTAACAAGATAACCGGGACGGATATTTTGTATTGACAACAGAACACATTTGATGATACAGATAATAAATTATGATTTAATGTGGCAATATATATATATATATATATATATATATATATATATATATATATATATAAGCAAAAAAATGAAATGTGTGCGTATTGTAATCCAAATATTGGATTTATTTAAACATAATAATGCACAGACTCAAAGATGCAAACAAATTATACAATGATACAAATAAATTATACAATGATACAAAAAACCCAGAGAAATATACACAAATGATTCTAAAAGATGAGTATAGTTCACTCACGTAGTAAACAATGCAGGATGGTTTTTTCTATTTACTCATATAGTAAAAATGTATTCGCTCAGACATACCACTCAAAGAAAACACTGGATCTTACAAACCCATAATTAGCCTAAACACCCTGAGACATTAGACCCTCCCGTCACCCTGGTCCTTTGACGGCTCTATAGCTGGGTCTCCTTCGTCACTCTTGACCATAAATGCTCCGGACACACGTAGCTTTGCATTACCAATCTAAATGCCTTGCAAACAAGAGTAGAAAATGCACACATTATGCTGTGTAAAAACTATATAACAAACATGCAAAGGTAAATATAGTAATACAAAAGCTATCACTCAGTACCAAAAATGTACCTACCCCTACAGCTAAAGTTGTGCGAATCCTTCCTTGGATCAATAGCTCTACAGCTACAGTCCTTTAAACCAGCCGCTTGTTGACAAAACCATTAGTAATGTGAAGACCCTTCACATATAGTATAGTATTTATACGTTTTCGTTCTCCATAACGAGAACACCCTGCACGTGCGGCATAGAGCGAATTGTAGTCACGATTCCGAAGTACAACTGCCCATATATATAAATCACTCTCAGGTATCGTTGCACACGATAAATGAAACCCGAGAACATGTATTTCCTGAATAAAAACTACATCATTCCGTGACACCATTAGTCCATCTGTTCATCCATGTAGTGACCCATCAGTTCATCCATGCAGTGACCCATCAGTCTATCTGTCCATCAACAGTTTCATTTCTTCATGCAACTGTATGTTGAGGAAATCTTCACTAAGATTTGGCAAGTAACTCTATGTTAGGAAACCTTCAGTAAGATTTGGCAAGCAAGTCTGTGTTAGGATGCATGCAACTGTATTTGAGGAAGCCTTCAGAAAGATTTGACATGCAACTGTATGTTGAAGAAGCTGCCAGTGAGTACATTTTCAGTGAGTTTTGACCCCAGATTGCCCTTTCTGTTGACTCTCAAAGATTTGTTGGATTGTCACAAGATCTGGTATGGAGGTTTTAAACTGATGAGGCTTATAATGAACTTTATTTCCTACATTCCATGACATCATTGGTAGCAGTTTATCAGGGTCTTTTCTGTTCTAAAACTGAAAACTTGAAAATTACCCCCTTCAATTGAAAAAAGGTAGACAGTTCTGACTGTTGTTGGGATTTAAGGAAAATATAAAAGTTGGGTTTGAAACCCTAGCTTGCAGTTTTTATGTATTGGGTTGATCTTTATTGAGTCATTGATTTTTTGGCAGAAATTATCATGAATGTTGTAGTTGACCATGGTTAACCCCACTGTTTGCTGTTCTCTAGACTTTGATTTCTGCAGCATAACTTTTACAAGGTTGGTTTGATTTCAGTCCTATCTAATATGTAGCTTTATATTGAAGTGAGTTTCAACTAATTTGATTTCTATCTATCCACATTATCATTTACACAAGTTATTCCCTCTTGTTATATGTTTTTCTGACTCTGGTTTCATCAGCACAAGTTTCTCAAGGTTGGTTGGATTTTATTCAAATTTGGTACAGGTATACCTCGCTAATAAGGCGGGTTCGGTTCCAGACCACCGCCGCAATGCAAATATAGCCGTAAAGCAAGTCACATTCGTTTTCACTCGGTAGTTTATATTTGAAAGTTTTAAAATCTGTTTCCTACACCATATATTGATTGCACAATTGCACTAGGCTTTAAGAAAATACAATATAAAGGTAATCATCGACTTATGACTATGTTCGGTTCTTGTCGACCAATCGTAAAGCGAGCAGGACATATGACAGACCTAGTGATAAGTTTAGGTAAATCAGACACTGTATACATCACAATTGGTTTAATATTTACAAAAATATTAAAATACTAACTATTCAAAAAATAGAGAATACTGAACAAAAAGATAAGAAATATTTTATTGAGAACTACTAAACAAAAAATACAGTAAGTAGAAAATACCTTAGTAACATATCGCTAACCTTAAAATATTTTGTCTTCTGAGCCTTCAATGAATCTTATGCTCTTGCTTGGTGGGAAACCTTGCGCTGATGTGGACGGTTCATCAAGGGTCGAACCAGTTGTTGAAGTTTGGGGTGGATGTGGCACTTTCTTAAAATAAGTCAACAATGAAGTTTGCTTCATTGACTGTTGGTTCCTTTCACAAAGTATTTCCCTGTAGCATGCTATACCGTTTGTTAGTATTTTACCCACTCTAGAACTTCTCTCAAAATTGTTGTCAAACCTTTCACAGTCTTCCACTACTTTATCAAGTAAGCCAACATAGTGTTCCAAATACTTTGTTGTCATTTCCGAATTGATGTCTGCATCTTTGTCACCATCAGCAGATTCCATCTCAGGAAGTAACTTTCTTTGCTCATCTATCAAAAGCAAATCCTCATCCAATAAAGGCTTATCATGAGATGCCAGCAGTTCAGCCACATCTTCAGGCTCAACTTCGAGCTCCAATTCTTTTGCAATTTCCACTACATTTGCTCTCACTTCCTCAATTGGATTCTCGAATCCTTCAACGTCATCCATAAGTGTAGGAATCAGTTTTTTCCAAACTCCAGTTAGTATTGATAGTTTGACCTCATTCCACGCATCACAAATGTTGTTAATGGCATCTAGAATATTAAATCCTTTCCAGAAGGCTTTCGATTTATTTTGCAATTCAGACGTACAACTAGCATCACTATCTAACTCAGCAATAGTCTTTGCAAATAATAAGACTTGAAAGCGGAAATTACTCCTTGATCGTAGGATCGATGTCATATTAGGAGGCAGAAAAAAAACTTTAATCTCCTTGTACATTTCCATCAGAGCTCTTGGGTGACTGGGTGCATTGTCACTAAGCAGCAGAATATTGAAAGGAATTTTTTGTCTCTAAACAGTAGGCCTCAACGGTGGGTTTAAAATATTCAGTAAATTTGGTAAAGAGATCTGCAGTCATCCAAGCTATCTTGTTTGATTTATAAGAAACAGGCAAGCTAACCTTGGCATAATTCTTTAAAGCCCTAGGGTTTTCCGAGTGGTAAATGAGCATTGGCTTTAATTTGCAGTCACCAGCTGCATTAGCTCCTGACAAAAGAGTCAGCCTATCCTTGGAAGCTTTGAAGCCAGGCATTGGTTTCTCCTCCCTGGCTATGAAAGTCTTAGACGGCATTTTCTTCCAAAATAAGACCGTTTCATCAACATTTAAAATCTGCTGTTTAGTGTATCCTCCTTCGTTAATTAACTTAGATAGCTCGGTTGGAAACCTTTTTCCAGCTTCAATATTAGAACTAGATGCCTCACCTTGCGTCTTTATATTATGGGGATGGCTTTTTTCCTTAAAACGCATAAACCAATCTCTACTAGCTTCAAACTTCTCTTCTTTGGCCTCGCCTTTTTCGGCCTTTAAAGAATCGAAGAGCGTCGTATCCTTTGAATATCACGATTTAGATTGCAAGACGATTGATTTACTCTGAATTAGGCCTTGACTAAAAGGTACATTATGGCTAGTTTGGTCTTCAATCCATAAGACTAAAACTTCATCCATCTCGGCAATAAGGATAGCTCGCTTCCTTATCACTGTTGCGTGTACTGGAGTGTCACTTTTAATTTCTTTTAAAACCTTCTCTTTTGCATTCATTACTGTGCTAACTGTTTGTCATGCCAAACCTAGCTTACGGCCTATCTCGGCGTTCGACATGCCCTTCTCACTAAGCTGTATCATTTCTAGCTTTTGATTTAAAGTAAGAAGATTACGACACCTTTTTCCACTAGCACTAGATTTAGAAGCCATGACTAATGAAAAAAAAAAAAAATTCCGAGTATGACACACATGTAACAATGCCCATACACAGACAGCGTGCGTGTAATCAAAATTCGGGTACAGTGTACATGTATTTACCTCTCGGCTCGCTGCGAGCAATATACAACACCATCTTTGTTATGAATACACAGCGTTCAATGCAACTCGTTCATCAACTTGGTAGACAGAGGGGCTTGAATTGGCTCCAGAATCAGTAGCATAACATCAAATTTTGAGTGCCACGCGAATATTTTGTTTTAGTCTCCAAAGTGACAACAAATACAAAATGATGCCATATGAGCGGAACACCATAATGCGGATGTCCTTAAAACGAGGTATACCTGTATAAGGCTTTATATAAGTGAATCCTTGAATGAGTTCAGTTTCAAGCTTTTTCATGACATTTTAGTCATAGTTATGTCCCTGGACTGCCTGTCCTTCTGACATGTTGGATTTGGCATGCTGTATTTATCGGAAAGTTAAGGAAATAAGTTGAATTGCCAGCATTCCACATTTTCATTTATAATAGCAGCCCATGATTGCCCAACCCTATTTGGTTTCTGCACCATGATTTTATGAAGAATATTAGATTTCAACTATTTTTTCCAGACCTGCCAATCATTTAACAAACTGACCATAAGTCTTGTTGAAATTACCCTCAAGGACAAACTTGCTGAATAATAGGAAAAAATGCAAAAATATAGTTGTGGTCAAACCCACATAATATGATCCTAGTTGTCAAATCCACATATTGGCTTATTTGTGTTATATCATGTCTCAGTTTTTATAGTGGATTCAGTGGAGTTGGAACAATGCTAACTTTAGAGGGGTATGTCAGATTCTTTTATCTTCCCATATTTTTTAAGTAATTTGCCTGCATGATAAAGATGTGAAAAAAGTATTATGTAGAAATGTCTTCCAACAAAACAAAACAATTTTTCTCTTAGAAAGTCAAGACATTCAGTTCAGAAGTATGAAAAGAATATTCTGATTCTTGGATAATCCCGAAAGAAAGTAGGAAACAAAATAAATACATTGTTGTGCATCATGTTGTGTTGATATGAGTATTGTTTATTTTGGGGGTAAGGGTGGTAATTTTGTGAATTTAAAGAAAAAAAAAAAGATTACATCAAAATGAGAGCTAAGCATAAAGTTGATGCTCTCCATTGATTTTAAAACAACAGTCAGTTAAACTGATCTGGTGGTCATTTGAAGTAAAAGTTGGGTTTTAAATGTCTTGACTACAACAAATCACAATTATGAACTTTTCCAATGCATGTTTTCCATGTCAACAATTTCACTGATAATTCATTGTATCTTACAAAAAAGTTTTAAAAATTGTGGAAGAAGTATTTATGTCTTTATTAAAAAGAACTTATTATGGTTGGCAGGTCTGTTTATCATGTATTTTTATATTGATGGTTCAATGAATGAGTGAAAATTGGAAGTATTCCATTTCCTCATTTAGATAAGTTTATGCCCCGATTTCCCATTCCAGTAACGTTGGTTTCACAACATAAGTTCTTGCTAAAGCCCCTCTCCTGCAAATTATAGTGAGTGAAGACTTCTTCATGCACCTGTCACTCTTCTTTGTTTAGTTTATATAATTTCTTCAGATAACTAAGTGTACAGTTGATAAAGCACAAAATTAGCAATTGTTTTATTATGTTAAATATGGATATGATTCTTTTTATGTATGATGTCAGAGCTTTAAACATGCAGTTAATAATTTCATGTTTGACAGGTTGTCCTAGCTACTAACATTGCTGAAACATCCCTGACTATAGATGGAATCAAGTTTGTCATTGACCCAGGATTTTGTAAGCAGAACAGTTATAATGCTCGGACTGGAATGGAATCGCTGGTCGTCACTCCCATCTCTAAGGTATACATGCTGAGTATTGTCTACTTTTCAATACTTTTGGTGTGCTTCCTCTTCAGTCTTTAATTACTCCTTTCAAGTAGTAGTCCAGAAAATGTATGATTTTTGGGGGTTTTTTTTCTTTAGTTCACCAGGATATACGGTCAGGTGAGTTTATTGTATGCCCCACCATCCATTGTATGATGTGCAATGTGCATAATCTGTCTTACAGCAGTTTCTTATTTCCATTATGTTGGTCATTTTCTTATCCAATTTTGATCAAACTTGAAATGTGGGCTATACTCATCTGAGCTCTCATTTGATTTCAGTAATGAGCAAGTTGCTTGTATAATAATTTTTTGATCATGCATGTTATTCCTTGAGCTGGTTACCACCCTGGAGACCATATTTCTGACCTAATTTGTATCAGTTTATAATTTTGATTGTATCATCAAAATCTTGTGAATTTGATGATGGGCAAGATGCATGTATTGCATTGAAGTTAATCTGCATCTGACTGGCTAGTTTTGTTACCACTAAGGAAGCCATATTTTTGTTTAGTTAAAATTGAGGAAAAAGTGAGATATGATAACCTGTGTACATAATGGGCATAAAGATTGACATATTTACACATCCAATATTAAGTTGCAGTAATCAGATTGATGAAGAATTTTATACATTTTTTTTTACCAAACTTTATTCAATCCATGTCTTCATTATTGCCAATGATCATATACTTCATGGGAATTGCCATATTGTTCACATGTATAGTGTCCAGTGGTCTTGTGGTTAGAGTGTCTGCCTTAGATGAGGGAGGTTACTGATTCAAAACCTGGCCTAGTCATACCAAAGACTTATAAAAATGGTACTAACAGTTGCCTTGCTTGGTGCTCCGCATTAAGATGTTCGTGTTAGGACTGGTCAGCCTGGTGTCATGATAATGTGACTGGGTGGGACATCATGCTACATGTTTGTGGCATGATGCCCCAGTGCTGGACATCACTATAAACTGCCACACTGCAGACATCATAGCAATATGACTGCAGAATTGTTAAAGCTATGTAAAAATTCCAAAACACAAAAACATACACACTGTATTTTTTATACAATTTTGATAGTACATGGTACATGAACAATTTCAGTTGAGTAGGACTATCAGCAAGATGTATATTCATTATTGACTTGATCATGCATCTGATTGTCTGAGGCTGTCATAGCAACTGTATGGCTTATCAGATTTTATCAAACATGTTAAATAATTTTAACTATTGATAAATAAGCTTGTACCATAAATGTCTTATATTCTATAATATATGAAATGTATACATAGTAATGAAATGATCTTACATCTGATTGTCAAAGGTTATGTCAAAGGTTAATACCTCTCTAAGTCTGTAGACTGTGTTACCAATTTGATCAAACTAGCAATCTTTTGAGCAAGCAACTGTTCACATTAATTATGCCATTATCTGTGATAATAATTTTTATCAGACTATTGTAAAATTGACATAATACTTAGAGAAAATGCTTATGTTGTGGTCTCACCATGCTACATAAGCATGCTTAATTAACTTTGAAGTTATGAAAGCCAATTGAGTGTTACATAAGCATGTTTAATTAACTATGAGAGCCAGTTGAGTGTTACATAAGCATGCTTAATTAACTATGTGAGCCAGTTGAGTGTTACATAAGCATGTTTAATTTACTATGTGAGCCAGTTGAGTGTTACATAAGCATGTTTAATTTACTATGTGAGCCAGTTGAGTGTTACATAAGCATGTTTAATTTACTATGTGAGCCAGTTGAGTGTTACATAAGCATGCTTAATTAACTATGTGAGCCAGTTGAGTGTTACATAAGCATGTTTAATTTACTATGTGAGCCAGTTGAGTGTTACATAAGCACGTTTAATTTACTATGTGAGCCAGTTGAGTGTTACATAAGCACGTTTAATTTACTATGTGAGCCAGTTGAGTGTTACATAAGCATGTTTAATTTACTATGTGAGCCAGTTGAGTGTTACATAAGCATGTTTAATTAACTATGAGAGCCAGTTGAGTGTTACATAAGCATGTTTAATTTACTATGAGAGCCAGTTGAGTGTTACATAAGCATGTTTAATTTACTATGTGAGCCAGTTGAGTGTTACATAAGCATGTTTAATTTACTATGTGAGCCAGTTGAGTGTTACATAAGCATGTTTAATTTACTATGTGAGCCAGTTGAGTGTTACATAAGCATGTTTAATTTACTATGTGAGCCAGTTGAGTGTTACATAAGCATGTTTAATTAACTATGAGAGCCAGTTGAGTGTTACATAAGCATGTTTAATTTACTATGTGAGCCAGTTGAGTGTTACATAAGCATGTTTAATTTACTATGTGAGCCAGTTGAGTGTTACATTAGCATGTTTAATTTACTATGTGAGCCAGTTGAGTGTTACATAAGCATGTTTAATTTACTATGTGAGCCAGTTGAGTGTTACATAAGCATGTTTAATTTACTATGTGAGCCAGTTGAGTGTTACATAAGCATGTTTAATTTACTATGTGAGCCAGTTGAGTGTTACATAAGCATGTTTAATTTACTATGTGAACCAGTTGAGTGTTACATAAGCATGTTTAATTTACTATGTGAGCCAGTTGAGTGTTACATAAGCATGTTTAATTTACTATGTGAGCCAGTTGAGTGTTACATAAGCATGTTTAATTTACTATGTGAACCAGTTGAGTGTTACATAAGCATGTTTAATTTACTATGTGAACCAGTTGAGTGTTACATAAGCATGTTTAATTAACTATGTGAGCCAGTTGAATGTTATATAAACATGCTTAAAAAACTATGTGAGCCATTTGAGTGCTGCCAGACTCATTTGAACCTGTTGTTTAAATTCACATTTGCATGTCATTTTACAAATCAGCAAAATATTTTTATTTCATTATTCTGTCAGAGTCACTTAGCAACTCATGATGAGTGGAAACTTAAAAAGAAAATAATTTAGATGACTGTTTTCTTTGGAATAATTAAAGTCTTAAGTCGTAGTGGGGAAAAAAGAATTACATGCAAAATTTGTGTCCTTTTTCAGGCCTCAGCTAATCAGAGAGCTGGTCGAGCAGGCAGAACATCGGCAGGGAAATGTTTCCGTCTCTACACTGCCTGGGCATACAAAAATGAGCTGGAAGAGAACACAATTCCTGAGATACAGCGGACAAATTTGGGGAATGTTGTGCTGCTGTTAAAAAGTTTGGGGATCAATGATCTGATTCACTTTGATTTCATGGACCCACCACCCCACGAGACTCTTGTACTGGCTCTCGAACAGTTGTATGCCCTTGGAGCACTGAACCACAAGGGGGAGTTAACAAAGCTTGGTAGAAAAATGGCAGAGTTTCCAGTAGATCCCATGTTGTCCAAGATGATTCTGGCCTCAGAAAAGTAAGTGCATTCAGATGGTACTTGAGTGACCTTTGTACATTGTTAAGGTCACAAAGAAATTAGTTGGATTGATCTACCACGAAACTATTTGACTGAATTTTTGCTTATATTTAAGGTGCTTTAGTACAGATTTACACATCTTTGTCAAATAATTAAGGAGGTATTGACTTATCCACTTAAAATCTGTATGAAGCAGGAAAACTGAGAAATGCTTTATATCCGTTAATGGAAGATTTTTTTTTTGGTACTGATAACATGTAATATTTCTGTTCTGTTAAAGTGTTATAGCAATGCCAGTACTTGAAATATCTTTTTGTCCCTTTAGTTCACATCAAGCTTTATACATTTTTCTCTTTTTGATATAAAAAAAAACCAAAACAAACTTAGAGCAAATCATAGATACAGTAATCTGCACATTTTTTTCTTCAAACAGGTATAAATGCTCAAAGGAAATTGTAACAATAGCTTCCATGCTATCTGTGAATAACGCCATATTTTACCGGCCTAAAGACAAAGTTGTTCATGCAGACACAGCACGGCAGAATTTCTTCCTGCCAGGTGGTGACCACATCACACTTATGAATGTATACAATCAATGGGAGGAAACAGGCCACTCTACACAGTGGTGTTATGAAAATTTCATCCAGCACCGCTCCATGAAGAGGGCTCGAGATGTGCGAGATCAGCTAGAGGGACTACTGGAAAGAGTGGAGATTGAACTGACCACGAACCCAATGGACACAGTGGCCATCAGGAAGGTATGGTGGAATTGGAAGCATCAAAAGTAATATGTTGTCCAGATCGGTTGGGGTGGTGGTGGTGTTCTTTTGATAACTTTGTTCACTATTTTGTTATGGCAGTTCATTTACAAAACATGCTTCAGGATGAAAATATATAGTCTGCCATCCACAAAGAGTAGATTTATTTAACATAATTCAAGATAAAAATTCAGTCACCCATCTATGTGTAGTATTATTTTTCTAATCTGTCATTTTTCTCTTGATACTGAGACCATATTGTGAACATGCTGGAATGTATTGCACCTAATTTTAAAAAAAAATTATATCTGTAATTGTATTTTAAAATTTTTTTAAATCTCTAATTGGTGTTTCATGCTTTTCCCCTATTTTATAATTGCTTTCTGTTTCATATTTGACATATATCAACAATAAAATCAGTTGTATGTTGGCATTTCATTTCTCTATCCAGCCAGTGTTAGTCTTTCTTGCAAGCTGTTTCAATAGGCTGTGGGGTTTTTACATATTGAGTCAGCTTAAGACTTTGTGTTTGTTTTCTGGGAATTCCATTAGGCCACAGCCTGTTACACAAAGTTTGCAGGAACAAAATCCAGTGCATGTGAAATATATAACAACCTTTTTAAAACTTTTTTTTGCTTTTCAGGCAATTACAGCAGGATTTTTCTACCACACTGCGCGGATGGACAAGGGAGGTAACTACAAGACAGTCAAATACCATCAGACTGTGATGATTCACCCCAACAGCAGTCTGTTTGAAGACAGACCAAAATGGCTTATCTACCATGAACTTGTATTTACCACGAAGGAGTTCATGAGACAGGTAAATTTAGAGTTGTGTCTTTATTGCATGATCTGTATTTATTTGATGCATGTTTATGTGTATGTATGTCTGTATCTGTATATAGGTGTCTTCATTTCATACTCAACCGCTCCGGTGGCCTAGTGGTTAGAGCATCCGCCACAGAAGCGGGAGGTCTTGGGTTCAACCCCCAGCTGAGTCATACCAAAGACTAACAAAAATGGTACTAACAGCTGCCTTACTTGGCGCTCAGCATTAAGAGATTAGTGTTAGGACTGGTTGGCCAGGTGTCAGGATAATGTGACTGGGTGGGACATCATGCTACATGTCTGTGGTATGATGCCCCAGTGCTGGACATCACTATAAACTGCCTCTATGCAGACATCATAATGATATGACTGATTTTTTTTTTTAAGATACGTTTTAAAAATCCTAATCATACAAATGACTCAATCTCTTGCTGTTTGCTCCCAAGGTTTTTTTTGAATGCCTTCAATGCAGCTTTCAGTTTGTCTTTGAAGTGTTTCTTCAGACCGCCATGGGATTGCTGTCCCTGCTGTAGCTCGCCATTGCATGTGTACAACATAGCATAGCTGGCACTGCATCAGAATGGTGTGGATGCTACCACATCAGTATGAACAGTTGGTAAAGCCTGTCTACCAATTGTGAGAGTAACCATCCTCATTTTCTTTTTTGGGTTATGACTGCAGGAGTAAGGTCGCCATCAGCTGTGGTATGCTGAATAGGAAATTTTAGATCAGGCAATGGTTAGGGCACCTTTTCTAGCATTCATGCCAGTGAGTTGAGCAGTGCATTCCTTAAGATGGCTGCTCAGTCGTTCAGGGGGCTGCCGTACTCCAATTCTGTTGAACACTCCTAATGTACCCACACCTGCTGATTCGTCGCTTGTCTATTGCCACAGCAATTTAGTGGGTGATGAAATGGGATGGGTGAATGACAAGAATAACTTGTGTGATAACTCCTTTGCCCAATACCATCTGGGTCCAGCAGCACAACGTTGAGACGTCCAGAGACAGAGATGAGTGCAGTGGATGGCCTACGTATCTCATCGTGCTCTTAGCGTTCCATGGCTCTTTTCTTGGAATCACCTTTCTGCCCATTGACCAGTGAGTGGTTCCTCCATGCGGACTGCCAAATCCAGTCTTTACAAGCTAAGTAGACAAAGCCTAACTCACCAAAGGTTTTAGACCCATCGGCTATCCTTAGCCTGGTTGAGCCAGCCAATTGAGATCATCTTCCATGATGTGAATGCTGCTCTTCTTGGAGTCACAGGTGAGAGCTGAGTGCAATATGGGGACCAAAGGTGGTTGAGCTACCATAAGGGAGCACAACTGCTTAGCCAGCCGTTGGAATGATATGCCCAGATAGTTTACTTAAATGTGTCATTTTTGTTATAGTATGCAGACATGTAGCCATTTAAATGTGTTACATTTGTAATTGTTTGCTCACAGAAAAGAACTTGAATGTCATAATGTAATAATATGCCCATAGATATCCACTTAATTGTACCATGTTTTTAATAATGTGCTCCTAGATATCAACTTCAACAAATGTATAGTAATTTTAAGTTTTTAATATATGTTGTTTAGGGATGTAATCAAAATTTCAAGTTTTTTGTATGATTTTATTTTCCAGGTGATAGAGATAGAGAACAGCTGGTTGCTGGAGGTGGCACCACACTATTACAAAGCCAAGGAACTAGAGGATGGTTCAGGCCGCAAGATGCCAAAAAATACTGGCAAATCACGAGATGAAGTTACTAGGAAATACTGACGGGATGTTTGTGATTGTAGATCACTATTATGTGCCAACTGCCACTGTGATTGATATGGCCAGTAACGAGATCATCTAAAATAGACCAAATATTAAAAAAAAAACATGTGATAGTGGTCAGCCTACAGGTCAGCAGAACCATATGACTCAAACAGCATTTTAGGCAGTAAATTCTCTCATATTTTTTCATTGAAAGATACAAACATCTATGATACAGACCATTATGAGTGATAGAGGACTATTCAATATAAAATAGGGTTTGGATTTGTAGATGACTTTCACCTGTGGACTGAGGCAGTATACATTATTATTGTACTATGCATTAGGAAAAGTACAGGTGTAGAAGGTATATGGCTGTGCATTAATCATAAACACAAAATCCTAACATGGTTTTGATGTTGTTGACACTAAAAAGGTGATTTCTCTTTCGACTCAAGCAGGTTGACTACAATTCATCTTGCCTGGGCATGATGGTTTTTCAAAGATTAGGTGTAATACAATATGATTAGATCCATTTAAAAGTGGCACTCAAAGCAGGCAAAAACAATGTCCTAATTCACTCTCCATGTTTTTTTTATACTTGCTTTAGCATTCTAATTTAATCAGATTTATGAAATGCCCCATCTGTGGTGTTTGCATTAAGCCAAAGTTTCATATGAAATGAAAGGTGTCATAAATGAGCCATGGAGAATGTCCCAAATGTGGATAAAATGGGTCATGTAGAATGTCCCAAATTTGGATAAAATGGGTCATGTAGAATGTCCCAAATTTGGATAAAATGGGTCATTTAGAATGTTCCAAGTCTGTCAAAAAGCCCAGATCTTGAAGAAATGCTTTATCTGCTAGCTGTCATAGTTCATATAGACGTGTTTTACATATTCCAGGTGTTGTCACACACAGGCCATTATGAGTAGACTACTGTCTTACATATTCCAGGTGTTGTCACATACTAGCTGTTACAGGTAGACCACTGTCTTACATATTTCAGGTATTGTCACACACTGGCCATTATGAATAGACTAATGTCTGAAATATTCCAGGTGTTTTCACATGGCCATAATGGGTAGGCTCATGTCATAAATATTCTAGGTGTTGTTGTAGTGCTTAATGCCAATTTTCAGCACAGGATAGGCTTTACATGGCAGCCAGTATTAATGGTGGAGGAAAAACCCATGAGAAAACCCCCGGAAAGAACCACCGACCCACGAGAAGCTAATGGCAAGCTTTCCAACATACCCACATTGGCCGAATCTGAGACTCAAACCCATGCAGACAGAGGTGAGATGGCAGTAATCCATAACGGAGAGTGCTTTAGACCACTCAGGACTACCTCCAGGTGTTGTCACATACTGACTTATGGATGGAGAATTGTAGATGATGAATAAGAAGAGCTAGTCACACAGTAATAATACATGCCCCAATATTGTGGAAACTATTTGTGCATGAAAAGCTTGTATCCCAAACCTCAGATATAATATTTAGAGTACAGCTAGTCCTGTGAAAATTATTAGAGAGGGACTGCATAAAAGACTCACCATTGTCTTGCAACAGTCTTTATTTTAGTACAAAGGAAAACTGATTAGTGTTGCTAACAACTGGCACTGGGTTTTCTAAAAAATAATTCTTGTATTTACACATTTCAGTCACTCATGCATTTGTGCCTTCTCTGTTTTTGGTACAGTATAATGTAACACATTTCTTTTATACTGATGCTCATGTTTCAAGTTCTAATTTGGAATTTGTCTTAAGTGATTCCAAGAGGGGGTTATGGAACTTGTACAGATGGTAGTACTGGGGTCAAATAGAAATTTATTGCCATTTGCGTATTTCATACTAAGAAAGTACAGTTTGATTTCTTTATTCATATACATTAACTTTTTACTTCTTGGCTAGCAACCATTATGAGTTGACATGGACAAAATTTGCCAGAATATAATTTTGGCTTCATTCAAGATCATCACATGACATTATAACACATGGTAGGAACACTGATGCATGCATTTTTGGGGAATTAGACATCTAATCAGTTAATGAAAAAGTTTGAAGAATGTCATTGTCATGGTTTCATTTTTAATTTAACTGATCAATTTATTTGCCAACATTACAAGACAATTCACTCACAATAACCCAAAAGGACAGTTCCTCCACACAGCAGTTAACTTCCATTAACCCAACAGGAGGGCAGTGCCCAACACAACATGCCCTAAGCCACAGTCTTACAGCTTAATAATTTGTCATGCTTTCTGTTTCCACATGTATACCAAACAATGGAGTGACTTCCTCCACTTCAGGTACATGGATATGCAACCCAGTTGATTTTTAAGACCTACACAGATCTTGCACAAGACATTTTAAGACCTACACAGATGATGCCCAAAACATTCCAAGCTTTACAGAGACCTTACCCAACACACTCTAAGCCGTATACAGAATCAGGCCCAAAACTCTTCAAGCCCAAAAAAGTTCATGCTCAAAACATTCCCAGCTTTACACACTGTACTCAACACACTCTAAACCCTATGCAGATCATGCCCAACACGCTCGAAGCCCTATACAGAATCAGGCCCAAAACACTTGAGGCCCATCAAAGATCATGCCCAATACATTCCAAGCCATACACTTATTAATTGTGTTCCAGCAACTTTTCCAAATGCACTGTCATTGCAGGCAACTATGAGAGTCAATTAATTTTCAGGCCAAAAGTATAAAATTACATTTTTTTTTCTAGCGTTAACTGTAGTGAGACATGCGGATTGTCAGTACTGAAGTGGCTATTGCTAATGTTGTATAGTATAAGGGCCATTCTGTGGAATGGGTCTTAATGAGACAGGAACTGCTAATGCTAACCTTGTTTAGTATAAGGACCATTCTGTGGAATGGGTCTTAATGAGACAGGAACTACTATTGCTAACCTTGTTTAGTATAAGGGCCATTCTGTGGAATGGGTCTTAATGAGACAGGAACTGCTAATGCTAACCTTGTTTAGTATAAGGACCATTCCGTGGAATGGGTCTTAATGAGACAGGAACTGCTAATGCTAACCTTGTTTAGTATAAGGACCATTCTGTGGAATGGGTCTTAATGAGACAGGAACTGCTAATGCTAACCTTGTTTAGTATAAGGACCATTCTGTGGAATGGGTCTTAATGAGACAGGAACTGCTAATGCTAACCTTGTTTAGTATAAGGGCCATTCTGTGGAATGGGTCTTAATGAGACAGGAACTGCTAATGCTAACCTTGTTTAGTATAAGGACCATTCCGTGGAATGGGTCTTAATGAGACAGGAACTGCTAATGCTAACCTTGTTTAGTATAAGGACCATTCTGTGGAATGGGTCTTAATGAGACAGGAACTGCTAATGCTAACCTTGTTTAGTATAAGGACCATTCTGTGGAATGGGTCTTAATGAGACAGGAACTGCTAATGCTAACCTTGTTTAGTATAAGGACCATTCTGTGGAATGGGTCTTAATGAGACAGGAACTGCTATTGCTAACCTTGTTTAGTATAAGGACCATTCTGTGGAATGGGTCTTAATGAGACAGGAACTGCTAATGCTAACCTTGTTTAGTATAAGGACCATTCTGTGGAATGGGTCTTAATGAGACAGGAACTGCTAATGCTAATCTTGTATAGTATAAGGGCCATTCTGTGGAATAGGTCTTAATGAGACAGGAACTACTATTGCTAACCTTGTTTAGAATAAGGACCATTCTATGGAATGGGTCTTAATGAGACAGGAACTGCTAATGCTAACCTTGTTTAGTATAAGGGCAATTCTGTGGACTGTTCTTAATGAAACAAGGAGAAATATAATGTGCACTGTCAGTGACTGGGTCTGCTTATGCTAACTTTGTTGAGTGTAAGGGTCATTATGTTACTTAACATTGTTGGACTGTTCATGAATTTTAATATTTATTCAAGACCAGGTATTAAAATTAGAGTTCATCAGCCTATATAACATTGCAGGGCATATTCTTTTGAAGTATGATATATATATATATGTCTGTATGTATTTTTGTATAAATATGTAGGTATGTACATGTATGTATGGATAATTGTATGTATGCAAAACAATTTTTTTATACTGATATTTAGTTGAAATAATAAACAACATTCAAAACTATGTGACTTGTTTATTAACAAAATTCTTTTCAATAATTAATAACATTGAATATCAGGGACAGGTTGTTGTGGGTTCAATGCCATTTTTCTACCTTATGCCCAGTTTATCAGATTTAGGAAGAATCCTGGAAAGTCCATGGAAAATCCACCATTCCATGGAAAGCTACTAGTAAGCTTTCTCACATACCCACATTGGCTGTTCCTGCGATGAACCTACACATACATGGACACTGGTGAGATAGCAATGGTCAGTAAATATGGCGCCTTAAACCATTTGGACTGCCAGACCCTGAACAGATTGGTATGCAAGGTGCATGAACTAAAGCCATCTCCAGTAAAGAGAGCATTTGGTCTCCGTTTTATTACCAGAAGAAGGTGAAAAGTGAAGTGTTTGAATATTGATAAAATCTGTATTTGCTTAAAGTTACAAATTGTACAGAAATGGACAGATGTTCCTTGTGTTGTCTATGGTCCTAGCTGAAAGTCTGCATACATATAGAAAGAGGAAGAAAGTGCATGCTTTCTCCATTTGACGATCTCCGTTTGTACATACCATAGCTGGAATTGACTATGTCACCCTGAATAAAAGAGCGAGAGATGGCATCTTTAAGGAGAAAATTTTGGTTAAAAAAAATTACTTCTGAGTATTCACTGCTATCCCGCCCTGCCCCCCCCCCCCCCCAAAAAAAAAGAAGAGGGAAGAGCAGCTTCATTCTCAACAAAGATGGTGTGTCTTCTATCAAGGTAAAATCCATTGTTAAGGGACATATGTGTACCCCACCCACTTGGGCTATAGGAGGTAAGGGTACTGGAATCCACTACAGACCAAACCAGTCTTAAAATTGAGCCCTTTTATAGAATACGGTTGTCGTTCCTTCCCCATTTGGGGGAGGGTGAACATTATGGAATTACCTGAGGTATTTTGGTTTTGAGAAAGTTCTTCCCACAAATGTAGACTGCCAGGTTTGGACCACTCCAATGGCCTAGGTGGTTACAGCATCCACCTTGGATGTGGGAAGTAGAGGATACGAACCCTGGCAGAGTCATACCAAAGACATAAAAATGGTACCAAGAGCTGACTCACTAGGTGCTCAGCATTAAGATGTTAGTGTTAGAACTGGTTGGCCTGGTGTTAGGATAATGTGACTGGAGGGGTGACATAATGCTATTTGTCAGCGGCATAATGCACAGTGCTAGACATCGCTACAAACTGTGATACTGCAGAAATCACACCAATATGTTTAAAATTGTTAAAGCTACATTAAAAATCCAAATCACACACATTGACCGGTAACCAATCACCAGGAAAAGACGATCATTCACAAGGTATTGACATGTATCACCAATCATGATACTGGTCATTAGGTTCTGTGTTTCAAGCACTGGACATCAAGAAAACGTCACAAATCTAGGTACAGGACTTGGATTGAAAACTCAAATGGCTCTGCATTATCTTGTTGTTGCTGTAGGGTTTAACGTCATTTTTCAGCACACGATAGGCTATACATGGCAGCCAGTATTATTGGTGGAGGAAGAACCCGGGAAACCCCCAGGAAAGAACCACCGACCCACGAGAAGCTACTGGCAAGCTTTCTCACATAACTACATTAGCCGAATCTTACACTCGAACCCACACAAACAGAGGTGAGATAGCAGTGATCCGTAACGGAGAGCGCTTTAAGCCACTCGGGTGCCCCTCTGCATTACCTAATTACCCAATTACAGGGATGGAGACTGCATTTATGCATGCTGCCAGAAAGATAAGACTGATGTCCCCTATTCTCTATTCCCTGCAACCCGTTTGGATTGTGTAGTTTCCCGTCAAGAGAGAGATCATCCAGTTCCACCAAGGATGTTTTTTATGTTTGGCCTCATGAAAGTATAGGTCCTGAAGTTTGGAGCCACCAAACGTTACTCTGGAGATTGTCGTATTGGGAAAAGTGTTAATCCTCATCCCCGTAGGAGCCTGGAGAGACAATAAAATTTATCCTTCATAAAAAGCAACATGTAGGGACAGTTAAGTCACTCCCTTTGAAGAGTCACGGTACATCTATCTCCCTACTTTCTGGCCTTTCTGCAGATAGATCATTCTGGGTCTAACACTCCTATATCCCACCAAAGTTTGGAACATGATGATAATAGTGTTTCCATTCAAATCTTGTGTTAATTCTTTTTTAAAACGTTTTAACTATGATAAATGAGAATATAATCGCTAAAAAAAAAATAATGATGAGATTGATATACTAATCGTGGGAAGAAATATATCGAGGCTTTTTATCATGAAGGTATGTTGCTCTCTTGAAATGTGCAGCACATGGATATAAGTTGGGTCTGAGCTGGGCTAAGATCCTTGGAGTTAAGAAATTGAAGGATTTCATTATAGATAGTTGGTATTAACAACAACCAATCCAAATTCCTAAAAACATGAGCTATGTCATTCCCTAGTCTTGTACACACACATAATTGGCCTCATGTTATAAAGAGAAGAATTTCTTAATATCTGGAAGTGAAAGCTGGTGTTGCACTGTCATTAAGAAAGGTCATGAATCCGATCCAGGTCTCTATTTAATATTTGTTCTAGCTTTATAGTGCATTGCTCATTTTCAGCTCTGATTTTATTTCAGAGATAACGATTTCTTCTCTTTCGTCCAGTCTGGCTTTTTGGGAGGGCACATCAAGCGAATCTGGACTTTACGAATAACTGAAAATATGTTAACCAAGTACAAAAATAGCTTTGGTGGAGATTTTAATCCAAGGAAAGCCTTAGAATATTATTCGCTCCATTCTTTTGCATAAGCTAAAACAAAATTTTCCTTAAAATTTATTGTTTGTATTTAATGGTAACCTTTCTGACTCAAAGGTGTTCAATACAGATGTTACAAAAGGATCCATCCTTGAACCTCTTACGTTTGTTATGTATGTCAGTTATTCTACCAGTTTTTCTAATTCCAATACGCTACCCGATTATAATACATTTGGAATACATTCACTACCTCGGAAATTGGACATCGTTACCTTTTTGTCAACAAAAATGTTGAAAGTCGTCTGCCCGCCCCAGGTTGAAGACATGCAACCACGATCTACTTTGATTGAGAAATTGGTTCCAAATACTATTTTCACTCATGCTGGGAAGTATATTCTTTTCGAGACTCCAAAAACGTCATTCCTATTTGTGCCTTCTTACAGTTAGTACGATCCTATGCATTTTTGACATTCGAAATTACACTCTGATCATATTTCTGAACCGTCTCGGTCTCGTGAAGAAGTCACACTTAATTGTGTATGTTTCGGTTTCTATAATTATAGGTGACAAAACAAAATGCGCATTGTACCTTGGTGCAAAGTTTTTGAGCTGGCCGATAATAACCATGTTGCCTATCTAAAAAAAAAATCGGGCGCGATTTGGTGGATCCCTGCGACATATGCACAAGGTGGTCAGAGGATATATGGATTACACTTAGCTAAACAGATCGTGCCAGTGAAAGCAAGACACCAAAAAAGATGCAGACTACATTAGTATCGCCGCCTCAGTCAACGGCTTCTTATTAATATTGATCTTGACGGAGGAGTAATCAGTAGAAAGTTTGGAAGTCCACGCCATTATGGGCTTCACATACAGTGGTCATCCCCATCTCGTTCTCCGCCGTAATATGTCTTCTTGGCTTTATATCCATGACCAATATCGTCTTGGTATGGCGGCCCGTCTGGAACTGTGATTGACATACATCAATATACCGATTATGATGATCTTCCGGAAAGATGACCGCTATCGCTTAACCGGCTTGAAGTAGTTGTTCCGTTTTTAAGCTGTTTTTCGTGATATATGTGCTTGTTGTCTATTTTCGTCTACATTATTGTGTTTTTTCATGCAGTGGCTGTTCAGTTCGTATGTGTTTCGTCATCGCCTTGTTTTGGAAACGAGAACAATCAGAATTTTTCTCAGCTGTCTACAACAGTCTTTGTTCTTGAATAAGTCACCATCACGTGATTGCCAGTCAACTCGATTATGCTATGAAGAACCCTCATCGATTGCTTTAATGACCACTGCTTGGCTTTCCATACTATAAGACTAAACGAACTGGGGCTACATTCATCATTTCTTAAATATAAACGAAAGCAAAAAAATGAAATGTTTCAAAGCTGGCCGGCTTAGAACAGGAAGTATTCGAGTTATCTCCCGTTCGCCCTTTCTGGCTAAACAAGTTAAACATTCGGCCATTAATTTAGATAACCTGGTGCTAATCCCCATTAAATCGCCAACCTTTGAGTCATCTATCCCAGAGATACTACTGCGTATTGCATTAATCGACTCCCAAGCAGTATGACCACCGGAAAACGGACACAAATAGTCAATTGTGTCAACGATCAGAATATCGACGTCTTCTTCTTGACAGAAACATGGCTAAAAACACCATGTGATGAACCCAAGTGCGCGGATCTAACACCCATCGGTTACTGCATCAAGTCGTTTCCCCGCCACTCTCGTGAAGGAATTGCCGTCATCACTGAGAATTCCATGATAAACTGTCTTAAACACAACACGACCTTCAGTTTGAACTAGTACAAACAACGCTCACACTGGAACCAAGGTCGGTCCATTTGTTTCCCCTGTCTTTACCGCCTTCCTCCTAGTAGAAAAGAAAACAAGCTGACTGAATCTCTATTTTGGAGAAGTTTTCGAATCTCCTCGGAGTATGGAAATTCGATTGGTGGCAAGCTGGTTATTCTTGGAGATTTCAACTTTCACTTTTACTCTCCTGGAAACCCCGACACATCAAAACCCCTAGATTCCGTTCATGTTTTCAACCTTAAACAGTCAGTTAACCAACCCACCCATAAACTTGGTCACATTTTATACTGGATTCTACATAGACCTGATACTAATATTCTATGATCCACCCTTGTATCCCACGAACTTGCATCAAATCACCTCTGCGTTATATGCCATCTGGACGTATCAGTCCATAACCACCCACCTTTATTTGCTACTAAGAGAAACCTCTGTATGATAAATAGAACTAAACAAATGCATGACATCCAAGCAAACCAAACAACATGCTTACCGCCTACAGCAGAACAACTCGATAATTGATTGCGTTCATTGCTTGAAAAACAATCCCCAGCCACCAAGCATACAGTATCAATTCAAAAGTGTTCTCCGTGGTTTTGCAGTGTTAGGGACCAGCTTCGCACTGCTAAAAGAGAACGCCCTAAAGCAGGGAGGCGTTGGCTTTTCACCAGACTAACTATTCATAAACAAATCTATGAAGCCGTTATGAAGAACGTCACAAACATAGTCCATACAGCCAAATTATCCCACTATAGTACTAAGATCACGGAAAATTCCAGCTGCAAAGAGCTCTTTGAGATTAGTGACAAACTAATGTCAAGGAACAAATGTATGCCACTTCCAAATACCTTCTCTCCAGAAGACCTTCCGGACTTGTTTGCAAATTTCTTCGGTGACAAGGTACAAAACATTAGAGATAAGCGTGACAAAATAATTTAAATTGACTCGTTGTCACCATACAGTTGCGATACAGAATTTCAGCGACAACCGTTAGAAGCATTTGAACCGGTCTCTATTGATTTAGTACGGGCAATCGTGATGAAGAGTGCACCAAAGTCATGTGAACTTGATCCTATTCCAACATCAAGGCTACTTGAGTGCTTAGAACCAATATTGCCTTCATATGTGTGTTTGTGTGATTTGGAATATTAACGTAACTTTAACTATTTTTTATTCATATGTGGCATCACGTCCCACCCAGTGAGATTATCCTGACACAAGACCGATAGATAATTACACTAACTTCTTAATGCTTAGCACCAAGCCAGGCAGCTGCTATGCCATTTTTATAAGTCTATGGTATGACTCGGCCGGGATTCGAACCCACGACCTCCCGCATCCGAGACTAACACTCTAACTTCTTAGGCCACCAAAATGAATGGCGATGAAAACTACATAAATGTTATGAAATCATGAGGACAATTCAACTTCACTAAAAAATCCAAAATTCTATAGCAATATTGCACCTTCGATTACACATATTTCACACACAACCTTTTTATCAAGTGCAATTTTAACACATCCATAAATTGTTCCGCTGCAAAGAACTTAAATCTGTACACGTGTGTAAATGAACATAATTTGAAGACGCCAAATTTCCAGAAATTCGTTTGACGTCGACTAATTTATATTACACTACACTAGTAATTCGAACCGCTCCGGTGGCCTAGTGGTTAGAGCGTCCGCCGCGGAAGCGGGAGGTCGTGGGTTCGATCCCCGGCCGAGTCATACCAAAGACTTACAAAAATGGTACTAAACAGCTGCCTCGCTTGACGTTCAGCATTAAGAGGTTAGTGTTAGGACTGGTCGGCCTGGTGTCAGGATAATGTGACTGGGCGGGACATCATGCTACATGTCTGCGGCATGATGCCCCAGTGGTAGACATCACTATAAACTGCCTCACTGCAGACATCGTAGCGATATGACTGAAAAATTGTTAAAGCTACGTTAAAAATCCTAAACAAACAAGTAATTCATGCAGTAGTACCGTACGTGACTTACGTATTTGTACCCCGCCGAGCTCAACCAATAATTTGTACATGCTTGAAATAAAGAACAACAACAACAACAAACAGCCGATAAAGTAAACATACGGAGCACTGCCAATAGAACGGATTTGCAAAGAGTGTGTCAAATCAATGAGGCTAAATTTTCATTTCAGAGCCACAAATTAAAAGAGAAGAGACAAAAATCAACAAATAATTACATGTTTATACTTATTTTGTTGACGTTAGACAGTGGAGGAAAACATTCCAGATGTAGCAGAATCTATTACTAAACTAACAGAGTCGAATCCAAAAGAAAAATACTATTTCAAATGTGACTGGCTATACCGTCGGACAGTATACCCTAAATATATTGAACCAAACAACAATCTTCCGATATGAGCTTCTTTTATAAACTTTAAAACCTTGAGCAATTTTCAAAAGTACGCACACACACACACGCGCGCGCGCGCGTATATTACAAGCTAAATATGGGTATTATCATGAATACAGCCACAATTTGAAGTATGCTAAAATACACAGATTCACTTGGACCAAAATAACAACATCAACACTGCAACAACAACAAAACATGTTAAATATGAGTAATTGAGTATTATCATGAATACAACCACAATTTTAAGTGTGCCAAAATATTCAGATTCACTGGACCAAAATAACAACATTAACAAAAAAGACATTATACAAAAGACTGATACACGATATTTTCCATTACATCCGAAAACTGTAGATAATCAGAAAGACGTCATTGTGTTAAAAAAGAATTTAGAGCAGAGGCATTATAACAAAGAGAATCCTACAGTAGATATGTGCATGAGTTTCGATTCTCAAACGTTCAGATGATAAATGTCAATTTAGAAAGCCCCCCCCCCTTCAGAATTCATCTACAATAATAATCGTCGTTAGTTACTCTTTCGCTCTCTTTTATGTCGTACCGATGATGATGATGATGATGATGATGATGATGATGATGATGGTGGTGATGATGATGATGATGATGACGACGACGACGATGATGATGATGATGATCTGATCATCATCATCATCATCATCATCATCATCATCATCATCATCATCAGTCTCTTGATCTAGTGTGGTCGTTGAGGCACTGTGCTGCTGAATATATGACCAGTTTCCTCCACTTGTCTCAATCATGTGACAATGCTTGTGTCTACGTAATACTTTTCCTGGTCCATTATGTGATGTCGTCAGTCCACTTTTTTCTCTCTCTCTACCTCTCCTTATACCACCCTGGACGCTGCCGTGCATTTCTGTTGTGTTTAAACTGTTGGCTCTAGTGTCGTGGCTATCCCATTTCAGCTTTCTCTTTTTGACAGTGGTAAGGAAGTCTTCATAATGGCATACTTTGTGCCTGATGGTGTTACGCACTTCTTCATTTGTGATGTGGTCCTTGTAAGAGATGCCAAGGATGGTTCTGTAGCATTTCATTTAAAGTGCCTGAATTCTTCGTTGTAATTCTGCTATCAGGGTCCAGGACTCACGTGAATACAAAACGACTGAGATGACTAGTGCTCTCAATAGTCTGATTTTAGTTTTCAGACAGATATTCTTGTCTCTCCAGATGGGTCTTAGCTTTGACATAGCTGCCGTTGTTCGTGCTGCTCGTGACATGTTTGCATACCAAACTGATAAGATGTTAGCTGTAGTAATGTTATGTTGAGAGAAAAAAATATATATTTACATTTTCCTTCTCTCCTTTATTCAGTTAAAGACATTTCCCCTAAATACTAATGTTTAACAAAAAGTTTGTTCATGATAGCTAATGATAAAGGTAAGTTAACACCAAAAAGAAAAATAGTTACTTTTTCTAACTTTAAATTATTTTTGACTTTCAAGTTTTATCGTGTATCAAAATGGTTAAATGAATTACAATTTCGTTGCGCATACACATGTACAGTTTCTCTGTGCATCTTGCATACAAATTTTATAAAAGTCGTTTGGAAATAAAATAAATGATGAAAAGTAAAGATATTTTTAATACTCATTTTCCAAGAAAATACTCTTAAATGTTCAAATAAAGTACACCAATCACCCTCACATCTTTTGACAATAAAATGAGCCCTCTTTCTTCTATGTTAATTATCAAAAATGGAAGCAGTATGCTTTACAAAATATGTACCATGAATGAGCTCATCTAGCTCCTTCAGCGAATCTACATTACGACCATTCAGCTGCATCGCGAGCTTGTCCAACAAGTAGGTCTGCGCTTTTTTTCCTGACATTATTGGTACCGCTGTCAGAATGAAAAGAAAGCAGAGACCTCGTGTTGGACTACATCGGGAGCATCCTTTGCATAAAAAGTAAGGTAAGTAGTTGTAAAATTTGTTATGTCATGTTATACCGGTTTGTGTTAGAGCAGTTGATTTGAATTTCGGCGTTTGAACCGGGTAAAAGTATTAAGATCCAATTTGTGACCTAGTATAAAATACGTATTATAAAATATACAGTGAATTATATTATGAAAATAAAAGTTGATATGCCACATGCACGAAATTTTAACTGACTGCAAAAAGTTTTCATAAAAATGGTGCATTCAGCTATTTGTCACTTTTTGCGAAATACGCATTAAATCTCAAGTGACAGCTCTGTTATAGATATCAACATCTTATGATTTCCGGGTGGAGACCTAGGGGGAAATTAAACGACTTTATCGTGTGAGATAATATTCCCGGCATGTTTTTCAGTGCTGATGACGATGATCAAGATTTCTTGACGTCTTCTGGAAGGTAACCCTTACAATGAGCATGTAAACGTGAACCTCAATTTGGAATACTGTCCGACTGTAGGGGGTGTTCTCTAAAGCGTGATATGCCATACAGGGGGTGTCTCTCTTGCTTAAAGTTGGTGCTGGTACGCATCAGGATCGTTTCATGCGATTTAATTATTTTTTTTTTTTTATTACGCTATATTACAACCTAAACTTAGTTCCACATTATATTGCAAATTTTATCCTATCATTAACTCGGTAATTTTTTCAGGTCAGTGTCATTAAATGTAGATAATAGTACTTAATTCATTTTACAGAGATAACCTTTTCCATTTTGTTTGGGCAAAATACAAGGTGATTGAAGTGGAAATCTATATGAGAGCTTTTTAATGTGACACGTTATTAGTATAATGAATGTCAGCAGTGGTCACATGTCTGTGTTCTTGTGAAAGAAACGAAAAGTGCTGTTATATTTTATTTTCAAAATCATTGCAGTGAACTTTAAGATATACAGCTCTTCCTCTTTCGTTTAATTGACAACACAATGACTTTTATTAATTAATTTTTATTATAACCTTATCCATGATAATCTGATTCATGTTCAAAATTTGTTTTAGTATAGTTGAAAAGAATACAAACATGGCATCAGATGTACTTGGTTTCATTTTCAATCACCTCAGGACAGAAAGATTATGTCAGTAAATAGAATCTACTGCTTTGGAAGCCAATCTACTGATTAAAATTGTTAAGTCAACAATTTTTATGCGCCATCCCATGCATGTCATTATCAATATAAACACTGTTAAGACAACAAAAAGGCATCGTTTGTTTGCTGAACAATCACAGATGCTTACATACATACACAAAACTGCATATGAGTTTAGTTCAGAGTCAGCAGAAATAATGAGCTTGATATGTGCAGGGATATTTCAAGATTGTCATGTGGAGACTTATTGATAAGCCATATCAAATGAGTTCCCTTATCGACTTAACAAAATACAAAATGCAATTTTTTTACAAATTAGATACCCCCTATTTTACACTTTTTAAATATACTTAAGTTTTATTAATGCAATTACAAACAAATTGGAATTTATTGAAGTTGGATTCACTGCATTTTAAAATCTCAATGAACTGATGTCGAAGAAGAGTCAACCTAAATAGTTCACATTGGGGAATTTGGGGTATGTGATACAGAAACTCAGATTGAATAGCTGTATTGATAGATAAAGCATGTAATACTAAATGGGCATGCAATACACATTTTGTTCCTCTGAGTTGTCATAAAAGGTTTAAATTTAAATTAGTCATAGTGGCTTCATGCCTATTTAAGAAAGTCTAGCCAATAGCTGTTCTGCAGATTAGCAATGTTTGACCTAAATATATAAAGGAGAGCATAATGCTGGAAATTGGAAGGATCCATAGGGCACATTAATAAGAGATAAGGTGCATTCTCACTTATATTTGACCCAGAAGCTTGGGCGCTTGACAACCCTGGTTGACAGTCCGTATTGACACTGTTACATAGCTTAGACTTACTATACATATGTTAATATCTTTTTCTTGCTGAAGTCACATGAAGTAGTTGTGTTTTTCTGTTGACAGGCATTTCAGTTTTTTGAAGATCATTGGTGGTCTAGGAGTGCCAAACAAATAGGCTGAAATAGGTTTCATTTTCTTTCATGAAACAAATATATGTAATTATTGACATAGCGCAATTCACCAGAAGACTTTGTAAGGTATCTACCTGTATTTGGTTGTAAATGAAAATTATGTCAATCTGAAATTCAGTATACCACCATCATGGCCATGTTGAACATCAGGGTTTTTGTGACCATAGTTTGTCCTAAATAAAAATGATCACCATCTTCAAAATCATGTTATTGCTATTCATGCATGGATGCTACTACTTACATATGGTTTTCATCTAAAGACTTTTAATTATGTCTAGTCATTACTAAATAAAATTGCTACCAATCTTACATCTAACACGACCAACATGACAATTTGAAAATTTTGTATTGCAGAATAATATTAGAAAGGTTTCAACATTCAGCACCATAAAAGAAGAACTTATCTTATCTCGTATCATTTTAGCTAATAAAACATCTGCTCCTTCAACAGACTTTTCTTATCAGTTTATTGATATAAGTTTGTTGGACAAAGAAAACATGTTTTAAAAGAAAATAGAAGATAAATAAAATATCATTGCATATATTTTTGTAGTGACATTTAATTTATATATCATCTAATGGTTCACAAGTCTGACATACAGCCACAACAGTAAGTACATGTTTCATCCAGATTTCTTTTATGACTGTATTGCACTTCTGTTTCAGCTCCAAACTAGGTAGCCTGTTTGGCCTTGACAAAGCTAGTAGTCAAGGGGGTAATGAGTCTTTGACATACACAGCACCTAAACAGCCCAAGAAAACAGGTAGGCCTGTATGCAAGCAATTTTGTTGATAACACATGCAATAGAAACATTTCTCAGAATTTCACTAGAAAGTGTACTATAGTTGTACTAATTTAGTAAGAGAAGTAGGGAGTCAAATAAACATTCAGTATCCATCATTAAAAATTAATGTAACTCAGTGATGTACCTATTAATTGCTTTTATAAATGATTTATTGCCTAAGTATTTAATTAGCAAACTCAATACAGTTTCATATAGTTGGTTACACATTAGTGTTATCCGTGGAGCCTGCATATGATAATTCCAGATTTCCTGGATTATTTCGAGGGTTTTCTCATAATTCCCATCATATTTTCCCCCAGAAATGTTTGTTGGGGTGGATATATTTTTATCAAAATTGTTCACAGATGGAGAGCTGGATGGGTAGACAAGTAGCAATACACGATTACTGTAGGGATCTACCAACTTCATCAAGTGGGGTCCTAATGATTTATCAAGTTTTTCAATGAAAATATAATGAAGAAAACAATTTTGGTTTCTGACAAAACTTTAAATTGGATTTCAACCAAATTTGGGTTAGAGCTTTATGATTTTGTAGCCTTGAAACAGCTCAATTTAGAGTCTTCTGAATCATTATTTACAGAAGTTTTGCCTTCCTGATATCCCCACCTCCTAAATTTGGTTTCCATAGGATAACTTTACTGTGAATGGTTTAATATTCAGCTTTATATTGACAAGACCTTGAACAACTTTGATACCCAGTATTTTCATCATTCTATGATATTTAAAGAGAGTTATGGCCCCTTATTACCTGTCGCCCTTACTTGGACTTCCAGAGCAAAACTTTTCTATGGATCTTTGGATTTCAACCAGATTAGTTATACATATTGATAGTAATAAGACTGAATTATTCATATTTCTAAGTTCACACAATAGTCAAGAAACGTACACTTTTCCCTCTATGCTCTTTTAACCTTGCCCGTCAAACCTATCAGAAAACTCTCCTCTCCTGTCTTCAGCATTTTATATTTATTCAGCCTTATGTTTCTGTTTATTTCATGTAAGATGATCACACAAATGTGCTTTTGTCTGCTACTACTCTCAAAAGACTACATTTTAAATATAAAAAATTCCCTATATTTTCACATCCTGTAAAAAAATAAAGCCTCTTTGGCTAAAGTGTCCTAATGCCTCTCCTCTGTGTGAGAAACTACTAGCTGGTGTTTTGTTTCTTGTCATTATTTACAGGAGTTCTGGCCCATAATTGTACATTTTTCAAACCTTAGGTTCCCAATTATTAAGTTTTAACTAAATTTGACATACAGCATCAAATTAATGAGACCTGTATGAATTCTATTAAAACTATGTTGCCAGTTCTTCTAAGAATTAGTTTCCATTGCATTTCTTAGCCATGCAGTTTTTGATTTGAATATAATGTAGTGTGGAGCTTTTTACTGATGTGATCAAAGATTGGTTTAATCATTAATTAGCTGTGATAGCATTAATTAGTGGAGAGATATAATTAATTAATGTAATGATATCACTGTTTAGTACAGGGATTGACCATTTATTTCCAACTTTTTTAGCACAAGAACATTATCAAGTATTTCAAGGGAATTTCATATCTAGCATCAAAATTGTTAAACTCCTGCATCAGTATGATTGCCAGCATTTAACGTCATCATTTGATGAGATATGGTCCATTGTTGTTGGATGTGCTCTGTTTTGTTTCCACAAAGTTTTAACTGTTTATTGTCCTGTTAAACAGTGGGTCCATTTGTGATGGACAAATTACTGATAGTTTTAGTTTATGCCACTTAAAAGGGTCATTTAACATACTAATAATATAAAATCTATCATTTACTTTATTCTTCTTTTGATTTCAGATGTAGGAGGTCAAAATGGTGGAGCCGGTTCACCAGCAGTTACTTTTGCAGTAGCTGTCCATGCCTATAAATAGTATGTGGCTGTTTTAACTGCAGTGAATGCTCATAAAATCATGACAATGTAGTCATTGTTATCATTGTCCTTGGTCAGATTAGTACTATATTGGTAGTCAGCATTATCATTCAGTGGCAGAGAGAGAAAGAGTGTGTTTGAAATGTTAGCTTCCTTTGTGTTGAGAACTTTTAACTTTGGAGGCTAATTTTTATCTCCCCAGTGTTGTCGCATGAAATAAAACATGTAAGATTCATTCTGAGATTGATTTAGCTCACAAATTAACTGGTTACAAGAGCATGCTCTGTGGTAAGTTGTAAGAAAATCATCAAACTTAACACATAATTGTGTAGTCATGTCTTTTCCAAGAGGATGCCAATATCGAGACACATGTATTTAAAAATGAAATTTTTTAGCTTGGCTGTCTAGAAGAAAATTGTACACTTGAATGTTTGTATTGTTATTATCATTCCTACCCAATATTTTAGGGTACCATTAATATTTATCTTTTTAGATGTCCCAGAACTTAGGGACAGACAAAACAATTGCTAGTAAAAACTGACCAAAACTTTAGGTTGCTCTTTGGACAAGATATGTAACTATTTTTATTTCTAATGTCAGTTGATTAATAGTTGCAGTGTTGATACAATGAAATCGAAATCTATGTAGTCTGTGTATAGCTGATTTTCAGATCCTTTGTTTCTAAACTAGAAAATACCTGAATCAAAATAGGAGTTTATTAGCATTAGCAAAGTTCAAGTTATCAGATCTACCACATGTAAACATTTCACTGTGTGTTAACTCTTTTAACCATGACATAACATGATCATGTAAATTGTCATTCAGATCCTTTTACCCATGACATCACTTGATCATGTGAATTGTCATTCAGATCCTTTTACCCATGACATAACATGATCATGTGAATTGTCATTCAGATCCTCTACCCATGACATAACATGATCATGTAAATTGTCATTCAGATTCTTTTACCCATGACATCACATGATCATGTGAATTGTCATTCAGATCCTCTACCCATGACATAACATGATCATGTGAATTGTCATTCAGGTCCTTTACCCATGACAAAACATGATCATGTGAATTGTCATTTAGATCCTTTTAACCGTGACATAACATGATCATGTGAATTGTCATTCAGATCCTTTTAACCGTGACATAACATGATCATGTGAATTGTCATTCAGATCCTTTTAACCGTGACATAACATGATCATGTGAATTGTCATTCAGATGGCAGGATAATTCAATGTGGAATGTTATTACTGCTTTAATTTATGAAAGTTTGGAATTTTTTTGATTATCTGATGGACTGCAGTATGTTAAAACATTTCTTATTTGACAACAAGATCAAATTTGTGTGTTTTTGAATGATAGAGCTTAATTCGCCACTGCCCTGGGAAAAAAAACAACTGTTCCTATATTCATTGCCATCCACCATATTAGTGCTTTGACATATTTTAACTGCTGTAAACCCTTATTTTAAAATCTAACATTTGTTCTCAGCATGGCTGTCAGTGACATCATCTGAATGGATCAAAAATATTTTCATCCAAGTAATCATTTGATTAAAATTCAAGGTTACCATATGAGAAATTACTGTTGACAGATTTTGATTAGCTTAACAAGTATTTTAAAGTAACTTATTTCCATTGAAACAAACTTTTGCTCAAACATTACACTAACATGTAATCCACAGCAAATTCTCTGTTGCACACCTGTGTCAGAACTGGCTAATGACAATTTCTTCAAAATGTTTATCATCTTCATATCCTAATGTATAAATGTAGTTCATCAAATTCTACATCGTAGGTAAAAATAATGAATCACAATTTATTGACATGTACCTTTTATGTCAGGGATGTACATGTTTGTCATGTGGAAAATGTAACAAGGTCAATTATCAAAGCTAGTTCCCTATTTGGTATTCAGAATTAATTATTAGAATATAGGCTATATATTTTGCATAGTGTGAGCAACTTTAATATTTTTGATATTGCAACAAGTTGTGATTCTGATTGGTCCAAATAAGCCCAGGAAATTCTTACTATTTGGCGGTGATTGTAGGGTAATTTTCGTCAGCCTACCTTCTTGAATTTTGGTTTTTAGTACTATGATTTTTTTTTCCCAACCATTTTTATAATCAATTGCCCAAAGTCAATTTGGTGGGGGAAAAAAGACATATTTTCAGAATATAGCCAAATTTACCCCACAGGGTTTGTTATACCATATATTACCTATCATGCCATCAGATTAAATATCAGATAACAACAGCAACATATAAAACTAATTCTATTGGTCAATTGAGAGCTGACATTTGAGGAGTGGTCGGCTGTTTACCTTTAATCTGGAATCCATCCGAGACACAAGAGAAGGTTTAAATGTTAACTTTTAGGAGTAAATAAACTCAACTTTGGTAACAGAAGAAGGTGGACATAAACCAGTTTCTCAACAGACAGAAAATTATCAAACAACATTTTTAAAGCTCAAATGATGTAATGTTTCATATTTGATGCAACTTTGACTGTATGGTGTTCTACATCAAGTAATACCAATATGTCAGAGATATGTTACAGTATATCTGGAATTTCTGCATCCAGTAATCTTCCTTTCACTTGACTATCCAACAACTTCTAATAGTGAAATTGACACACGTTAATTGTAAACATTGATCATCTACCCTAAACCGAATCGAGTTATTTGCCATCACACAGAAATTCCATAGACATTCTCTATTGAAAAATGATGCTGTCTGAGTCAAATGTTCTCACACAAGGATAATTTCTCTTTGAATTATAATTTGTAAATGAAAATATGCTTTTAAATTTTATTTGTTATAAAACAATGCAAAAATTTGATCATTTTTTCGACAATTTGTTTGTGCAGCAGTCAACATTCTAAAATCCTAAACTACTTCCAGTTTTTGAAAATCTTTGAAATAAACAGAATCTCAAATGCGTAAGGATTTAATGTTACATTTATGAAACTCATTGAATAATGTCCAGCTTTTGCAAGCTTTGGCAAGCAAGAGCTGGACATTATTCAATGATTTCATAAATTCAGTATTAAATTCTTACCTATTTGAGATCCTCCATTTAGAATATAAGTGCATGTAGTAGGTAGATTTTCACTAACTGAGCTATCTTCCATATATAAAGCATAATTCTGATATTATTATTATTATTATTATTATTATTATTATTATTATTATTATTATTCTCCTGTGAGCTTGTTCTTTGTTTCACAGATGTGAGAAAAGAAAAATAAATTGACTTTCACATTTCATATTAGAAAATGCAACCAGACATTTATTATTCAAAATCTATGTGATACATTTTGTATGGATGAATTTTTGTTTGGATAAAGAATGATGATATGAAGAACCGGTTTAGGCACAAAGGACATTGCATTAATCCAGACAAGTGAAAAGTCTGGATTACTAATGTTTTTCTTTATATCATCTTTTACAGTGTAGATGGAAAGTATGCCAGTCAAGGCAAACTTGGGTCAGCAATCCTAGCCAACCATGCAATAAATGATGTAAGATTTTAGTTCTACTGATCATAGCCTGTCATCCACCTTCAGCATCAAAATGTTATCCATCCTCATGATCCATCTGCCATCCACCTTCATCATCCATCTTCATCATCAAAATGTCATCCATCCTCATCAAAATGTAATCCACTTTCATGATCCATCTGTCATCCACCTTCATCATCCATCATCCACCTTCATCATCCATCTGTCATCCACCCTCATCATCAAAATGTCATCCATCTTCATCATCAAAATGTCATCCATCCTCATGATCCATCTGTCATCCACCTTCATCATCCATCTGTCTTCCACATTGATCATCATTCTGCTATCAACCTTCATCTTGTGTCTGTCTGTCTTCATCGTTATCCATCAGTAATCTACCTTCATCATTATCTGTCATTCATCTTCATGACCCATCTGTTATATCAAGTTTATTTTTGCTACTACCAAACAATGTAGAGGATTAGAGAAAAAGAAAATGAAATCATATATTCATGACAAGGTCTGGTTGGCCCCTTTAGACAATTGTCGTATCCACCATGTTGGCCATCTTGAAAATATTGCCATCAGTACTTGTTTGGTGTTTATTATTTTATCAGCACAACTTTTTATGATGTTTAGTTGGTCCTCTATGCCTTTTGCCTGAACTTAATGTTTTGACTAGAACACATCTTAAAATGTTGAACACATTTTGATTGAGAATCGTGTAGTTCTAAACTCCATCAAATCCATACTTTTGTGAAGGAGTTTGAAAATGTTACGTAATTAACCATGAGGTTGAATCAGTGTTATTGATTGCAGTTATGTACTTCATCAATCATGTTAACATACAGATGCTTACACAAATGCAGATAATCTTTAACCAGATTTCCTACTTTGCTGCATTCTAGTAAACAAATGGATAGCACAATGACATTGGTTTTAAGGTCAGATGAGTCCAGATTGTATTATGATAACATAAACAGTTAATATATTTTTATTAGGCCAATTTTATGGATATACATGTAATCTGACAAATACTTTGAATGATGCAAGGTAATTAACTTGGGATTTTTGCCAAAATTTAATAGCCATAGATTTCACCAAACATTGCATGTGAGTATATCTTAACATTATGGGAGACAATTAAGTTCAATCACCTATTATTGATGATATCAAGTTCAAAACCAAGGACAATGCCAATGAATTGTTTACTCTTACAGGTGTCTTCTGAACATGTTAACGCGAACATGTACCAAAATTATATTTGTTACCAACTTTGGTATGTTGTTTTTTTCTCAAGAATTTCATGCATGATTTAAATTTTTAGATCAAATGAAGAAATTGATGTTAAACATGAACCTGTGATGAATACATAGTATTAGATCTGTTGAGAGACTTTTGATTGACTCATTTTCTACTGGGGATAATTGTATTTTGCTCCTTTGCCTTTTGTGACTTTTGGAAAGTATAGTATTGGCACTTCTGTCCAAACTTTGATCATCTGTCCATCTGCCACTCTTTTTTTTCTTGTCAGTAACTATTCTCGTGAGATGAAATTGATAAATATTTTACATTAAATTGTGTCCTATCTTACTGACCATGGTCAAAGGTCATTTCGTACCCTATCCTCAGGGTTACGGTCAAAGTTCCTTTGGTATCATATTTTAATGGACATAGCCATAATTTATTTGCTATTCTGTCTCCAGGGTTATGGTCAAATATCATTTGGTATCGTACCTTAATGACCATAGTCAAAGGTCATTTAGATACCTTCATGGTCATGGTCAAAGGTCAGTATTTTGTGTTTTTTGTTTCTGTCATCTAGAGATACGGTATTAATTTTTCTTGCATTTATTCATCTAGACAATGGATGTATCACATTTGGATCTTATCTTAAAGGTCAAGGTCAGAAATCAGAGTTTTGGCTTTGTCACTATCACATTTCAACAACAATGGACATACATTGAATGAATTGGCTTATTTTCAAGATTTTAAATGGAACACATCTTTTTTTTAACTTTATTGATCCATTTGTAAAAAGGTTATTTTTATTTTGACTGCGAGTATTGTGTCAGTATCACCATGAATTCGATGTAAGAAATAAAGCAACTACAGCGTTAGTTAGACTAATGGTTGTTACAAAAAAATCTGTCATAGGGATGTAAAATTCATTTTTCCATGTAACCTGAAAGCTATTCTTCTATAGCTAAAGGTAATCTTACAGGTAATCTTTTCGGCAGTATTCTTTCTTGACAGTTGTTTTATTTTTTGGTATGATAGGTCTCAATTAATAAGACCTTAATTGCCATGGTTACATTGTGAACAAGAACACAACTGAAACAGCATCTTGGATAAAGAATAGTGTTTCTTATACATAAATATTTTGCTTAATATAGATGACTGCAATATATATTTATATATATATACATTGCTAACCAGATATCTTATCCGTTTATCAAGTATTGTAAGTTTTGAATTAATCACTTGTTAGATTTGAAAATTTGTATTCTTTGAAAGAAAATATGTAATAATCCTATGTTCAGCTATCATATAATATTATTATTGTTTGCATGTAAGTTGTATTTCATATATTTGTGACATTTATATTGCATTTCATTTTGAACAGTGTAATATTATTTTAATGCTTGACATTTCTTTTGTGTTTTCTGTCATAATACATTAGTATTAGTATTTTCTTCTGTTAAAATACAGAATACTAATCTGTATTTTCTTATGTTGCAGTACAGATTATTGTTGTATGTGTCCAAGACACAGCAGGTTACCAGTGCAAAGATCACCAAAGCTTTTAATTTTACAGTAAGTGTATCATTTTATATTGTAGTATATAGATCTTTTAATAAGTAGAGACTATATGAGGATAATTTGTAACTTACACTTCTGTAGATGAAGAAATGAAACAGAAAAGATTCTGAGTCCTTATTATATTAAATTTTATTTATTAGGGGCCCCGAGTGGCTGAGTGGTCTAAAGCGCTCTCCATTACGGATCACTGCCATCTCACCTGTCTACGTGGGTTGGAGTGTTGATTTTGGCCAATGTGGGTATGTGAGAAAGCTTGCTGGTAGCTTCTTGTGGGTTGGTGGTTCTTTCTGGGTTTTCTGGTTTCTTCCTCCACTATTAATACTGACCACCATGTATAGCCTATATTGTGCTGAAAAATGGTGTTAAACTCTATAACAATAACAATAACAATATTATTTATTATTTTTATTTAACGGAGTTGATGATTAAATTGCTAACACAAGAAATAAACAAAAAGGTTACAAATCACATGCATACTGGCATGTATGAGATGATCATCTTTGCTAAGAACCTAAAGTCACTAATTGGCATGTGTGAGATGATCATCCTTACAAAGAATCTAAAAGTCACTAATTGGCATGTGTGAGATGATTATCTGTGTTGAGGGTCTATAGTCACTGATTGGCATGTGTGAGGTGATCATCCTTGCAAAGAATATAAAAGTCATTAATTGGCATGTGTGAAATGATTATCCATGTTGAGGGTCTATAGTCACTAATTGGCATGTGTGAGATGATCATCCTTGTTGAGGGTCTAAAGTCACTAATTGGCATGTGTGAGATTATATGATCCTATTTATTATATATCTGTTTACAGATAAGATTGCAATTAATTGTTTGAAATCTCATTTAGATGCATACAGTTATCATTACATTTAAAAATTAATTTAACTACATGTATATTATTGATGTAAGAAATGTATTAAAACCTTTCCCTCATTAGATCAAGGTTGAAAGTCAATGTGAGAAATTTTGCTCAACTAAAGATTAGTTTATCTTTGAAAATGAATAAATCAGTGCATCCTTTCTCAAAATACAAAACCTAATTAATTATACAATTTGTACAAAACAAATAATATCACTATGTTGTCTTAGATTCCATTACTGGATACAGATTTTTTAAAAAATAGCTTCACTAAATTCAGGAAAATAAAATACATTATAAAATTGAAAAGTGGTTAAATTAAAATATAAAACGAAAGAAGGGAATTGAAATATGTAGACCTTTGTACCTAAATTCTGTGTATAGCAGGAGAGCATTTCATTCTTTTACTTTTCCCATTTATGATTAAGATTATTAAAAAGATCAAATAAATTATCCAAACAATTTCAGTAAAGATGAATCAGTTGTGTACAAGCAGAGAATGTATCTGTAGGTTTTTCTAATAATCCTTAGATCAAAATAAAAAATCATTTACTTGCCTAAATGTTACGCATATTTAAAATGACTTAAGTAAATAAAATACAACCATTGTAAAGAAATACTAGTAATTTGTGTTACTGTGTTAGGTTTATTTCTCTTTGTTTTAGATTAAAATGAAAAAACAATGTCAATAAGTTTGTTTAGATAAACCAATTATTTTCAGTTTTTAAAATATATAAATCAAGGAAAGTGTGCACTTTAATAAAATAAATATTTATCGGGCTTTGTTGAATTAGGGATTTTTTCTAAAAATGATATGTTAAGGAAATCACTGCATGGGTTAAGTTTCACATTCCTTCCTTATTTATTGATGTTCCTCATGTGTCATCACTGCTGATGAGAGAGATCACTTGGACAAGTACAGAGAGTGATTCACTGAAGGCATCTACACATGTGTTTTCTGCAAGATCTCTCATGCTTTCAGGACTTAATATTTACTGAAACAAAAGCCTTTTCGTTATGATGATATTTAGTTCGAAAATAATAATTTCACCTTCATTGTAAATATATGTGAGACCCAAGACAAGACTGCCTTCAGCCTCTGTCCTTTGTCTGAAATGAAACTTGGGTTCTGATTGAGTCAAAAAAGGAATCCTTAAAACCACTGTCTAAATTTTCTCTGACATCCATTTCATACAAGACCTGCTTTTTGGTCACTCTCATTACAGCAGCAAGATCAGTCAGGTTCACACCTTATCAGTTGTGTGATTCATCTCTTGCTGTTCCGTGTTGGTTCATTTTTACTTGTAGCGGGCACTTTTTTCATCAGTTAGCACAGGCTGCCACTATATTGTCTTGAAATCAGCATCTTCATTTGACCCTTAATCATAAGAACATCAGTTATACTAACGTGGTATCTGAAGCAGAAGAGGGAGATCTTTCTTGTTCATCCCACTTAAAGAAGGAAGAGATGATATATTTCCTTTTTGTCTCAGTCATCCTAGATATATTAGGTTGTCTGCTATAAGGAACTAACCCAAGACCAGATGGATTTCTTATATGTTTACACTAGCATAACATCTGAGTACCACTATTTCCAAGCCTTGGCTGGAGGTGAGAGACCTTTTATCCCAAAGGGATAACTTTGACCTGGTGTGACCTATATCAGCTACCCAAGACACTACCTTCCCAGCTTGTTCAGCAGCTTTGGCACAGTGCTGGTTGCTCTGCTTTTGCTGAATTTTTGCTACAGTTGTTATATTTCTAACTACATTGATTGATTAATCATAAAGAAGAAGAAACCAGTCTTTTTTGCAATAAAATGTTTCTTTTATAATACTTATCCAATCACAACACAGGCAATCCCTCCCGAGCTGCACTCCCCTCAGTTCCATTGAAGACCAAGCACATTTGCCCCAGTTATAACTGATCAAACCTTGTATCCAAGAGAAGTCCATACTTATGTGACTTATGGTTTGGTAAGCAGATGAGATTTTTTGCACTAACTGAGGCTAAAGCAAGTTGAAAGATGTGTTGAACCTTTGAGCTATGTGATGGATGCACTCTTAATTAATTGGGTAAGTATCTAACAAAGAAAGATATTTAACTTCAAAAATCGATATCATACACTTGTGTTGATTTGACATGAAATTTATGAAATTCATTGGATAATACAATATGTCCGTTCATGCCACCTGCTACAAGCAGCTCATGGTATATACTATTATTCAACTCAATAAATTTATAAATTGAATAATATTGAAAGCCTCAATTTATGGCACATCACATGGTATTGGGTCACATGGTATTGGGTCATCCACATAGGAATCTGTAATTATGTTATTATCCAGTTGTAAACACTTCATGTATTTCTGTGTGTCATGTGCTCAATTCATATTTTTTAATAATAATATAGTGCCTAATCTTTTGAAGCTCGAAGCGCTTTTCAACATCTATAATGATTATGACTACAAAAACAAACTAAACACCACGAAATAAGAAAACAAAAAATGCTGCAAATATGTAAGGTAGGAGACATTATTAGGTCTTTAAGTTTGTTCTTGCAGTAAAAAAAATGTGAGTTTTAAGAGCACTCTTGAAAGGTCAGATGAGCACTTTGATACAGAGGCTGGCTTGGCAGGACAACATGTTAAATGGCAGAATCAGTTAAAACTCAGACACTTTTTCATCAATTTAGTAGTAACACTTCTTCAGGGTGCAGATTTTTATGTCAATAGACACAAAGGCAGTGAACAAGTGAACAAATACTTCCTCAGGCTCATCCCATATTGGACAATGCTAGTGATGATGCTTAAAGATGGCGGTGATGAAAGTAAGGGTCCATCTAATGCCAAGAAAAAAGTACTCTTTCAATTCGGACTAGGAAACAAAATCGACAATGGCTGGTAATGAATGAAAAAATTAGATGCTTTGCAAATGTTGTGTAAAAACTATACATACACTAAATGAACATTAATGGCCAGGTTGTTTTTGCTTTTTTGAAAACTGCACATTATCTGATATTTTGTTGCCTCAGAAAAATAATTAAAAAGACAGGTTAGAGTTACCCATTGCGACTTTCTCAACATTTGCATGCAAATAAAGTATTGATGAGTATTACAGTACAGTCCAACCTATCATAAATGTCCATCTAATTTAACAATCCTTGTACTATAAACAGACACATTTTTCAGGTTCCTTATGCCTGTTTTTGGTTAGAAAAGTAAAAAGCAAAAGGACTTATTAGTAGTTACCTGTACCAAATTTAAAAGGACTTATTTGTTACTTTTGCATATGCAATGACCATAATTTAAAATGCCATCCAAGTTATATAGTTTGTTGTTGTGAAATACTATTTGTTTATTTCTTTTGCAGATTCAGCCCAATAACTATGCCAGTTTCTATGACGATGCCAGGCAGACATGGTCCTTGATGTTTGACACAGAACAAAATGTCACCCAGTTTGCCAAACAGGTATGATGGTTCTTGTCGCACATCGGATGCTTTGGAACAATATTTTGATATATCATCCCATCAGTTTTATCTTCGTTTCAAAATTGAAAAAAAGTTGTGAGAAAGGTCTGTTTGTGAGACATAGTGGTATATACATGTAGATCTCAATGTAGGGTTTAGTTGTATTGATATTGGAGGGTCAGGTCTAATTGTGAGATTTAGTGGTATATACATGTAGATCTCAGTGTAAAGTTTAGTTGTATTGATATTGGAGGGTCAGGTCTAATTGTGAGATTTAGTGGTATATACATGTAGATCTCAGTGTAAAGTTTAGTTGTATAGATATGTACAATCAAGTCTAATTGTGAGATTTAGCAGTATATACATGTAGATCTCAGTGTAAGGTTTAGTTGTATTGATATGGAGAATCAGATCTTATTGTGGTATTTAGTGGTATATACATGTAGATCTCAGTGTAGAGTTTAGTTGGATAGACATGGAGTATATTTCTTTTTAAATGGTGTCTTTTGTTGAAATGAAATATTAATTTTGCAAATATATTATGATGAGGGCCATCAATGCCCTTTGAAACCTCACTTGGAGTGGAGATTACCATTACCACCACCACCACCTTTTTCACAATTTCATTATTTTTCCCCAACAGAATTAAAATCATGACTGATAGACATGGAGGATCAAGCCTCATTTGTGAATCTTGGTTGTATAGAAATGGAGGATTGGTTTGATTGTGAGGTTTAGTAATATAGACTTGGATGATCAGGTCTCAGTGTGAGATGTAATATAGACTTGGATGGTCAGGTCTTAGTGTGAGGTTTAGTAATATAGACTTGGATGATTGGATCTCAGTGTGAGATTTAGCAGTATAGACTTGGATGATTGGGTCTCAGTGTGAGGTTTAGTAATATAGACTTGCATGATTAGGTCTCAGTGTAAGATTTAGTAGTATAGACTTGGATTATCAGGTCTCAGTGTTAAGTTTAGTAATATAGACTTGGATGATTAGGTCTCAGTGTGAGATTTAGTAGTATAGACATGGATGATCAGGTCTCAGTGTGAGGTTTAGTAATATAGACTTGGCTGATCAGGTCTTAGTGTGAGGTTTAGTAGTTTAGATTTGGATGATTGGGTCTCAGTGTGAGGTTTAGTAGTTTAGACTTGGATGATCAGGTCTCAGTGTGAGGTTTAGTAGTTTAGATTTGGATGATTGGGTCTCAGTGTGAGGTTTAGTAGTTTAGACTTGGCTGATCAGGTCTCAGTGTGAGGTTTAGTAGTTTAGACTTGGATGATCAGGTCTCAGTGTGAGAATAATGAAATCCATGATGTTGTTTACAGAGTCTAATACAAGAAAATGTACGATTATCTACGAATTTCATGGTGGTACTCATTTGTTATGGCTGTCAGAAATGCTAACATAAACATACAAGTTATAAAATGAAGTCAAACAATCCATTGTGTACATTTTGTAATATTACAGACTTTTTCAATTTTTATGTTTGCATAAACAAAAAGCACTTCTAACTTGACATCACATTTTAAAAAAATTTTTGTACATGTCCCATATGTACTTGATTATAAATCAGTTCAGCTATAAGTCAACCCCCATCCCATTTTAGGGCTGCAAAACATTAATTTCTCAATGAACCATCTATAAGTTGATGTGGATTTTTGCAAGTCAGTCCATCAGCAAGGGGTGACATGTGGTCAGTGAGTCAGAGTTGCACTTGCAGGGAAAACAAACAAGTCAAACTGGATTGATGGGTAGACAGAGATAGAACAAATAATGATAAATGTAAAATAAATACATTTGTATTATTGCATTGAATACGTCCAAATAAATGTAACAACTTAACATTTATCATTTTTTGAATTCCATAATGCTTAATATTTTTAATACATTCTGTTATGTATATTGATATAAGTCATTTATATTTATTTTTATTGTTTGTTTGTTAGATTAAAATTTGGCATTTTAAGTTTAAAGATTCGTTCATTGGGGGGGGGTGACCTGTACTTTACAGAATAAACACCAGGTGTTGACCTCATTTCTGACCTGGCTTCAGAGTTGTAAACAAGCTTTTAAAATGATTGGTTGGTTCCAAGGACATTATGGAGCTTTATATAAACATCTTTCTATTATTAGTTGGGTCATACGGTGGGTACGTGAGTTTTTTAACGTAAATTTGTTCTAGAAGATCATGTGACCCCTTCCTTGTTTACGTAAAAACCGGTATATAAACTATGTTTTTTAGCGAGCTATTCAGTAGAAGTTGGGCTTTTAGAATGCTAAGTTGTGTGTCATTTTGAGTTATTTTAAATTACCTTGTACTGGAAATTATGTCAATTCGTTTGGATCAAGAGGAATTATTTTGTTATTTATCTGGAAAAGAATTGTGCTCATAGAATTTTATAACCGGGAACTGACTTCATCAAGTGACATCGTCTTCCATCTTGGATACTTCACTGGGATTCGAACTTAGAATTATTTGGACATTTTATTACCAGGACTTTTGCAATTTCTCTAGTGGATAATATTTTGAATTATTTTTTGATTAATTTTGGAATTGTTTCTTAAAACCGTAATTTTTTTTTTTTTCTTTTCTGGAAAATATTTGTGCTTAATAAATTGTTTTTTAAGTTTTTTTTACAAGCTTGTTATTTTCACTCTTTCTATGTTACTGTTTATTTGAGCCTAAGTACGTAACAATTCATATAATAAATCCATGGCTTGAATTGTGTCATATATGGGTATAAAAATAGTCATCCAAAATGATATCACAATATCACATATTGTGATAATTCCAAAATTATTATAATAAACTTAAGTATAGTCTTCATTCTTGTGATTCACAATATCACATAATGTATTAATTCCAAAACTATTATAATAAACTCAAGTAAAGTCTACATTCTTGTGATTCACAATATCACATAATGTATTAATTCCAAAACTATTATAATAAACTCAAGTAAAGTCTACATTCTTGTGATTCACAATATCACATAATGTATTAATTCCAAAACTATTATAATAAACTCAAGTAAAGTCTACATTCTTGTGATTCACAGTATCACATAATGTATTAATTCCAAAACTATTATAATAAACTCAAGTAAAGTCCACATTCCTGTACATACCACTGTCTTAATATCATCATTTTCATAGCCACCCCCCCCCCCCCAATTTCATCATCAGAGTTGCAAAATAACATTTTGCATTCCTCCACTGTTATTGCAAACATCATCTAACTGAGATTCCTTGTGTGGTTATCGTGAATGAAATCACTACAGAGTTTATCATCTTCCCTCTCATAAATTGGTAATACCACATTTCTAAAATTATTTTAATACAGTCTCTCCTGCATTATACATCCACTGAGATACTTCATGGACACTTCAAATTTCCTTTCTCTGGACTCCTCAACAATCTATTTGTGCCACTGTTTACACATTTGCTTTGAATGGCTTGTTTAGGTAAACATCCAACAGTTGCAATAACACTGTGGTGCCACAAGGATCATGGCTTAGCATGTTTGATGTCGCTGACAAACTCCATCAAATGCACCAGAACTGCATCAAATGCACCAGAAACATGCATGCACTCATTAAAGCAAACTACCAATTTGCATAAGTGATTTTTTATTATTCAAATTTTCTTCATATGTCTGTCATTATCAACTTGAACATATTTTTTCTTATGCTAGTCACCCATTCATTTCTTGGACACACCAAATTCATGTTTATGCAGCACTATTGTTGTTACAGTCTATAACCTTTGATTTAAATGTTCCATCATATGCATTTCATTTTCTTTTCCCCATACTGGTACATGTACCTCTGTTTAGTTCACAAGGTATGATATCAAAGTGGCAAAGTACACTGTAATTAACAGAACACTGACTATTCATAAACTTTGACTGTTATTTGTGTAGAGGTTGAGTTTGGGGTATGTAAGAAAAACATTGATCATAGTCTTTGAAATCACATCAGAGGATTGCAACAACTGAACAGGTGTCTCACTCTTGTGTTGTATGATCAAAGAGACTCAGTATGGTATTGTACAAGGTACACGCAAAGGACTGTCCATGGGGGAAAACAAAGCAGTGATGTTTTTACATGCTAAGGGATTTGGGTAGTATTTATCTAATCAGCAAAACATTTATTTATTTATTTTTAGGTATTTATTTATCAGCAAAACATAACATGTTTGCCTTTTCATGCAAAGGAAGTAATGTCAGATTTTAAATATTTTTTTCTATATCCTGATTATAAGACAAGTGGCCGAGTTGTCTAAAGCGCTCACCGTTACGGATTACTGCCATCTCACCTCTGTCTGCGTAGGTTCGAGTCTTATATTCAGCCAATATGGATATGTGAGAAAGCTTACCAGTAGCTTCTCGTGGGATGGTGGTTCTTTCCGAAGGGTTTCCTGGGTTCTTCCTCCACCATTAATACTGACCGCCATGTATAGCCTATCTTATGCTGAAAAATGGCATTAAACCCTACCACAACAACAACAATAAGACAAGCCTAACACTGCATTAAGAAGTTTTTAGTATTAAAGATTGAATTTTAAGCAAGTATATATGGTACATACATTGTACTTTTATATAGAGTATTATCTTAATTGCACCTGTCCACATACACCAATTATGATTTATATTGCCATCTCTCCATTTTAATGAAGAATCCTGTCAGTGACATTTCAATTGGTTGATTGTTGATATGGCAAGTGGTACACCACTATGCTGATTTGGCTAATGTATATTATATTGTGTAAATTATCTAGATAGCTCTGGCAAAAGCAAACAGTGCAGGGGGATCCCTGGATACCCAAATCTCCCAGGATCTGACCCTTGGGGATGGCAAGATGCTGGAAAATGGAGACAGTGTTGAAGTCAAATATGAAGGCTGTCTTTTCACCAATTACACCTTCGGACAGGTAAGTGTGTGTAAGGATATCATAAAATGTTCTAAATATAAATTTTTGCTACTTGGTTGTTAAAATCAGTTTCTTTTTAGCATATCATTTTTCCTGACCAACATGATCTTTCTGATCCAGTGTAATTTTGCAATTTATAAATATTGTTACTGGCCATGTGATCTGCAGTTAGCATGAATATCTAACTAACTATCTATCTATCTATCTATCTATCTATCTATCTATCTATCTATCTATCTATCTATCTATCTATCTATCTATCTATCTATCTATCTATCTATCTATCTATCTCTCTCTCTCTCTCTCTCTCTCTCTCTCTGTCTGTCTGTCTGTCTGTCTGTCTGTCTGTCTGTCATGGATCACTGCCATCTCACCTGTCTGTATTGGTTCAACTCTCTGGCTCGGCTTATGTGCCAACAGCTTCCCATGGGTCAGTGGTTCTTCCCAGTGTTTTCCCTTCCCTTCCTTCACCAGTTACTCTTGTTGTGTAGCCTGTTGTGCAGAAAAAAACCTACAACAGCAAAAACACTTTATGGATATCTACTGTATAATATCACAGACCAGGATGGTCATGCAAGTAATTTCTAATATTTGTTCATTGGTGTCCATAGTAAGTTTATACAACACATGAAGGATTTCACCATTTTCTGATCACTATTTCATTAAAATAATGTGTACTGGACCTACTATGTGATTTCGTTCAGTCACCATTCAATATTACAGACCAGATTAGTTGTGCATGTAATGTTTTTGACATTTGTTCCTTAGCATTTGTTCTCCCTCGTCATGAAAAATTACAATGCTTCGATAGTTTCTCCTGTAGAGGTTATTGATTTGCTCTGTATTCAGTGGTGTCGACATATTGGAAAGGATTAAGTGCTTTAAATGACTAAATATAATTATGTTATGTATATGGAATGTGTGGACCCTCATTAAGAACATACATGTAGAATGCATACATTGGATTTAGAATCATGTGGCTACAGTCATAGCTAGGCAGACACCAATAATAGACAGGATGGTGCCATTATTAGCATTGCCATCGATTTCTCTTATTTATACTGGCTATGTTTACTACACATGAAGGCTGGAGTGAAACGAGTCAACACCAGCTCAGACATGGTTTCATCTGATGCAGGTAAGGACTGGCTATTTGGATCCAACTTTTCCAAACCCATCCTGGTGTCACAATCATCAGCCAGAACAGATATTTTCATCAGTACTGTTAGGGCTAATTCCAAATAAGTATGACAGCATCTTTACTTCTGATGATATTGAAGGTGGATTGACAGTAGTCACCACCTGGTAAGACACACTCTTGCCAGATACAAGTAGGAACTGGCTAAGGGGTCTATATCCCTTAACCTGTTTCACCATCATGAACCTGGCATGAAAAGGAAGAAAATGATGGTTTTATTCTATCAGGATATATTTATTCTGTTTTATTCTGTCATCAGATATAAAACACAGTCAATGCTGAATTGAATCAAGTCTACATATATGTCTGAGAGACAGCAATACATGCGGATTGTATGAAATAGGACTTAAAGGAGAGTATATACAGTTAATACATGTAGATTGTATGAAATAGGACTTAAAGGAGAGTATATACAGTAATACATGTAGATTGTATGAAATAGGACTTAAAGGAGAGTATATACAGTAATACATGTAGATTGTTTAGTCTTAGTCAGTCTTAATTTTGATTGGATGCAAATAAAGGCTAGGGAGAATTTAGACAAGGTAATTTATGGAATTAATGTTTCTTCAATAGAATTGCTTCATTCCATTAAAGTTCTTAGGGTCTGAGTAGAATTTATTGTCATTTGTTATTTAAATTGTGCAAGTTGAAAAAGGTTTTCATAGTTGCTTGCGTCATTGTAATCCATGTTTGTTTGGTCTTCATCACAGTGATATTGTTCATGAAATTCTAAACTTCTGTGTCAGCAACATTGAGTTTTAAAGGCTTTATTTTTATATATATATAAAATTATAATATTTTGTTCTATAGTACCTTTTCTAACCTAATTCTCTCTGATTCTAATGCAGAAAACACCCACCCTCTTTAATTAAAGACATATGTATTCAAGCAATCAAGAGAATACAATTTTTTTAACATTGTGTTAATGTTCATTCACAAAAATCTATTTTTATTTATTGCTAATCCTTGCAACTAAAAATATTTATTGAGCATGTAATATTTTGTCTCAGTAGTTTCACCCCATTAAAGGCAAAAAATTTTGGTCAACAAATCTGCTTTGCCAATATTCAGATTTCTTGTATTAGAAAAATTCAAACATATTTTTTGTTCTTCCTGTAAATCGTCATAATTGGAAGTCAGGATATTAAGGACTAATACATGGAGAATTGTTTCTCTTAATTTACAGGTCTTTGACAGCAATGTTTCATCTGATAAACTCTTCAGATTTAAAATTGGACAAGGAAAAGTCATAAAGGTGAGTGAAGCCAAGCAAAATATGTATCTCTTTGTTTTGTTAAGAGAGACACCTTAATATGTATATATTCATGTCCAACTATTGTCATTGCCTCTTTTGCTTCCTAAGTTAAGGTTTTAGTCAGTGTGAATAGAATGCAAACAGAATGCAGATTTAGTTAGTGTTAATACAAAGCAGCAGAATGCAGATTTGGTCAAATTACCTGTAAGCATACAATCATAAGATTAAAAGATTTAGGGAGACACTTATCCAGAATCATATATGTTTCTAATCTAACTTGTTTCCTGTCATTCAGGGCTGGGATCAAGGAATGCTGGGAATGAAGAAAGGATCAAAACGGCTTCTTGTTTTACCTCCTAATCTTGGCTATGGGGCCCAGGGAACAGGGAGTAAGATCCCTCCTAACTCAACCCTTATATTTGAAGTGGAGGTGGTAAGGGTACGTACAATACATTAAAATGATTAAAATGATGTCTGCTTTGAAAGTGCATTATTGAGAATCTCAGGTATATTTTTTTTATTATACAAGACACTTCTTTCTTACATGGACATAAGATACTTGCTGCCCATATATATATATATATATATATATATATAAAATAAATAAATAACAAAATGCCATTGTGGTGTATAACATATTATGCAATAGTGCAACATGTCGGTTAACTGAAGCCAATAATGCATATGTATCCACTAGATTGTACAAATAGTGGGCGGGGATGGTATAGGAGTGGTCACAAAGCTTGTGCTACAGTGGCACAGCTACCATCTTAAATCAGCAATACTAAAGGAGAAACAGTTAAAACAGTAATTACCAATTTACGATTTGATTTTAGCTAGAGGACCATACATTGATATGTACATTTATATTGTGACATGTGTTATATGAATAGTTAAACTGTTGATACAACCTCATTGTATAGTCAGTATAGAATTCCATCCAAAATGTTCACATGTTTTAGTAATGTCAGCTAATAATGATGCATCTGAATATGGTGCCTAAATGCAAAAATAATGTAAGGACAGAAAAGAAAAATTTAACATTTCAGCATGCATGAAAATGTGTACATGTTGAGGTCATTAAGCATTGTTTGTATACATTTCAAAATGATAAAAGTTTCACTGCATGATTCCATACAAATTTTATTACATAATTCTTTTACGTACTGTAGGAATAATTGTTAATGAACAAATGTAGTTGTTGTTGTAGGGTTCAATGCCATTTACGGATCACTGCCATCTCACCTCTGTCTGCGTGGGATAGAATCTCAGATTTGGCATATGTGGGTATGTGAGAAAGCTTACCTGTAGCTTCTCGTGGGTCGGTGTTTCTTTCCGGAGTTTTTCCCAGGTTCTTCCTCCATTATTAATACTGGCCACCATGTATAGCCTATTGTGTGTTAAAATATGACAGAGACAGAGAATGTCTGCTCACACAAATATATGGAGCCTAATAAGCTCAGCATTTTCTTAGCAAATGTTCGCATTTCTGGAAATCTGCTTCTATCCAGCTGCCTGTAAAAGTCAACAAGAGAGAGCTGCTGCTGTTTGACGCGCAACTCATCATCACACTGCAGCTCAATGAGCTCCAGCTGCAGCTGTGGAGGGTCCACGGAAAAGGGAGAAGAGAAAAACATGTCGTTTTCAATAACTGCAAAATCCTGAAAGCATTTGTTGAATTCCACAGAAAGAGATGTGTTAGCTGTTGCATAAATCTTCATTCGCACACCAATGTTGTCCAATGGGAAACTGTCAATTACCTCTTTCAAAGCTGGGAAGTGCACGGTGCAGGACTCTGTTTGGGACAAGTGTCTTTGAAAAAGTTGCAGTTTCGTTCCAAAGGCCTTGACTTGAGCGTATAGCTGGCTCACTACTTCATCTCGTCCTTGAAAATTAACATTCAGCCCATTCAGATGCTTGGTTATGTCAACCAAAAACGACAAATCTGTAAGCCATACAGGATCGGACAATTCTTCCATCGGTTGCCCCTTTTCACACAAAAAATGTCTTATTTCTTCCCTGAGAGAGAAAAATTGGTGCATTGCAGACCCCCGACTTAGCCACCTCACATCATTGTGATATATTACGTCTCCGTATTCAGCTTGGATGTCAAGCAAGAACTGCTGAAACTGTCGGTGGTGTAGAGCTTTAAAGAGTGAATAGAACTGATTGCCTTTACCACTGGTTTCATAACATGATCAGATTTGAGATGTTTGGCGCAGAGTACCTGCTGATAAATTATACAGTGTAGTTTAATAGCATTGCCTCCTTCTTTGCTGACTTTATTGCAGATCAATGTGGACAATCCACTTCGCTCACCAGCCATGGCAGGCGCACCATCGGTAATGATCCCAGAAACTTTACTCCACGGTAGTTTCATATCATCAACAGCACCACAAACAGAAACGAATAAATTTGTTCCTCTAGTTTGGTCTTTAAGGCTTTGGAGGTCAAGCAGCTCCTCTATTACGTTCATGTTGTCATCAACTCCTCTTAAAAAAGTCAAGAGCTGTGCAGTGTCAGAAGCATCGGTGCTTTCATCGCAGGCTAATGAGAAATAATCAAACGTCACTCTCTTTTCCCTAAGTTATCTCCGAATATCTGACGATATGTCCTCAACTCTCCGTGCCACAGTGTTACATACCAGGCAAACATTCATAAATTCTTGCTTATTCTCGGGGCAAATGTTCTCCAACATTTTCATGACACAGTCTTTGATAAATGTACCTTCAGTAAAAGATTTGCCATGTTTAGCTATTAACATGGCCACTTCGTAGCTTGCTTTGGTGATATTTTCCTTCGACTCACAGGCTCGTGTGAAGAATCGCTGTTATGATGCCAGAGCAGTTTGGAGTTGATTCACTTTTTCAGCGCGGTCACTCCCTGTTAGCTTGTTGTATGTGTAAGCATGTCCAGTCTGGTAGTGACTCTTTACGTTGAAATCCTTAAACAAGGCAACCATCTTGTTACAAATGAGACAAACACATTTGCCTCGATTTTCAGTGAAAAAGTACTGTAATTTCCATCTTTCCTGAAAGTGGCGGCCCTCACTGTCAACTTTCCTCTTTTTCGTTTCAGTCGCCATGGCAGAAATGCACGGAGAAGGGTTAGTGTACTAGCCGGCCATATATAATACATTATATGACCGAAGCTGCAGGCCGTATGAAATCTTACCGCGGGCCGTGATTGGCTCGCAGGCCAGACTTTGGACACCCCTGTCCTACAATAACTATCAATTAAAACCATAATATCACATGATACATTTATATTTCATGCTGTGACGTAGCTCCTAGCAGTGTCACAATTTAGCATGTTTAAGATTAAATGACATATGACTAATAGAATCTATCTCCATTCTGGTTAGTCTGCTTTTGTCAAATCAGTTCTGTTGCTCAGCTTGAAATGATATGTTCATTTTGAGATGATCAATAAGTCTTTTTTTTCCCGCAGTGTATAGTAGTACTAGGAATGGATGTAAAAAGCTGCAATTTCTTGTCTAAAATGAAAATTTAAATTTATTTTATGATTTAAATCAATTCAATAACAGTCGTATAAAGGACAACATTAAAATAATCAGTAGGTATTTGAGATGTTTGGAAATTTTTAGTGGTTTATGACCTGCCATAACTTGGCCTTGTGGATTTTCTGTTGTGGGAAAAATGATGTGATCTCAATAATTGTGCCATGCTTAAAATATTTACTCACCAATGAAAGATTGTCCTTATGTATTTTTCAAAAAGAAACCTATGTACTTCATCCTGTGAAAATTTATGAATTGTATATTCATTCAATTGTTTTTTATTGGCAATTATTTAGTGACAGGGTACTTTTTCCATGTTACCAACACAAATTTAGTACCTTCTATATATGACATGTCTTACCAACACAAATTTAGTACCTTCTGTATAAAACATGTCTTACCAACACAAATTATGTACCTTCTATATATGACATGTCTTACCAACACAAATTTAGTACCTTCTATATATGACATGTCTTACCAACACAAATTTTTGTGCCTTCTGTATAAAACATGTCTTACCAACACAAATTTAGTACCTTCTATATATGACATGTCTTACCAACACAAATTCAGTACCTTCTATGCATAACAAGTCTTACCAACACAGATTTAGTGCCTTCTGTATAAAACATGTCTTACCAATACAAATTTAGTGCCTTCTGTATAAAACATGTCTTACCCAGGGTTCGTACGGTCTTTGAAGGTCTTTGAGAGTTTGGGAAAAATGAGGTTGCATTTTCAAGGCCTTGAAAGTTTGGGAAAATCGATCATATTACCCTGAGGTCTTTAAAAGTCTTTGAAAATTGAAATAAACCCCCCCAAAATTAATTTATTTCCAGAATCACAGATAAAATTATCCGAGGTTGTTAGATTCAGATGTAATCTAGTTATCCTGGTTTCTTTCTTTTGATGACCCGTTCAGTTTATTGCCGCCGCATTAACAAAAGAGGCTTTGTTTTGTTAGGCCATCCAAAGTATGCCTCGGCGGCGACTTCAATCACACATGCACTCTTCATCAAAGCAAGACGGTGCCGCTACACACTTCATAAAAGGAAGTCACCAATAAAATTGCCCAAGGTCGTTAGCTTCAGTTATAGCTGGTTTTCCTGGCTTCTTTCGTTTGATGGACGAGTCCATCAGTTTTAGCCAGTCAAAATGTTAATTACACTAATTCTACGTAGAAAGTTGCGAAAGTTACACGCTCGAGAATTGAAAATTTGTTCATTCGATTTACATCTTCTTCAAGTTCAGTGTTTAAAAATGCCAGGTCTTTGGTCTTTCAATGATATCTGGCTTGAACAAGAGAAATACAAGGAATGGCTGCAAAAGGATAAATTATGTGAACGAAAGACGTTTTGTACATTGTGTAAAAAGACAAGCAACTTGGCTTCAATTAGAGAAGGAGTCCATGCAAATTAGTAACTACATACTGTTCATTTAGTGGAACGAAGATGCAGAAGTATAAGCTATTGGTAATTTTGTGCACAATAATGTTAACTCATTACTCTTCGGGTATAAAATAAGATATTGTTTAATGTGATGATTTGGGAGATATGGCAAACAAGGGCCCGTTTAAATTTACTTATACCGTCGGTTTATTTAACACGTTTGAGGGAGAAAACAAATCATTTTCGAAAAAAAAATTCTACATAATAATGTTCCTTGGTTTAATATAAAAACATGCATTGTAATAAATTCAATTCACGGATATACAGTTTCAAAGTGCGCATGCGTACACTATAGTAGAGTTAAGCAAGAGTAGTTGTTCTTGAATTGTGAGTATATAAAAAACGTGTGCTGTGAAGCTTTAACTGTAAGAAGTCGAGTCATTTGATTAGGTAAATAAATAAAAGAATTTAAAAAATGTATTTCCAGTTGACGGAATATCCCCGTTTCTCATTGACGACCCTCGACTTTTTCCCCAATGGTATTAAAAAAAAATAATTAAAATCGCATTGCCGAAATTGATTTGTGTAACTATAGTCTGACTATAAATCCCCGTTTGTTTGTACCCCTATCGATTTCAATAACGAAAATAATTAAATGATAAAAAGTGCACAGAACTAAGGCAACTGAATCATTGATTTATGATTTCTAACCTGAATGTGACCAGAATGGAACTAATACTGCCATCTCCTGCACATTTCATGATTAACGGACTTTCCAAAGAAACAAACGGGTTGGTATAGTTAGACTATAATTGAGCCCGTTTTGCCCAGTACTTTGAAGTGCTTGAAATATTACCTGATTTATAGACAATGTTTATTTTTTTTAAAAATGGAGAAAAACAACATGCCCAACCTTGATGAAGTGTTTTATTCTAACCTTTCCAAAAGAAAGGAATATGTCGAACTTTGGTGTGGTCTCCAGAAAATGTTGTTGTCATACGGGCAGGCAACAGTGGAGAGAGGATTTTTTGTCAAAAAAAAGGTATCTGGTGAGAACCTCAGCAGAGAAAGCCTCAGAGCTCAAGGGCTAATCATTGACACAATGAGAAAAGCAGGTGGACCTTTGGAAATCATCATTAGCAATGAAATGATGACACATGGCTCCTTTGCAAGACATAAGTACCTAGCTTATCTGGATAAGAAGAAAGCAGGGAAGGATGAGAAAAACCAAAAAAGGAAAGAAACGGGAGTTAGCCTTGGATGAAGTGGAAGCCAGAAAACTGCCTCTTGAAGCTAACATTGCCAGCCTACATGCTTCCTCTGTACAGAAAGCAGAAAAGGCAGAGTTAAAAGGACCCATTGTGCATGTCACAGAGTCAAATGCTCTTAGGAGAAAAGCATAGGAAGAGATGACGGTGGTAGCATCTCTTTCCAAAATGATTGAAGAGAAGAGAAAGCAAATATAATAATGCATTTAAAGCAATGATGATGTCTGTTAAGAGAACAATTTATTTTGTATTAACTCTGACACGTATGTTACATATTTCTGAAAGAACAACGAATGTTAACCTATCTTCCAGATAATTATAATACAATTTTAGGAAATTAATTATAGTTTAACTTTAATCAGTAATCAGTATTGTAGTATTTGGCATTCATTTTTCTCATATAACCTGTATACACAATATTAGCAAAAATAGGTCTTGGAAATCTCTGTTTGTGGTCTTTGAAAGTTTGGGAAAAGTCTTTGAATTTATCATCCATAGTTCAGTATGAACCCTGTTACCAACACAAATTCAGCACCTTCTATACATGACATGTCTTACCAACACAAATTCAGTACCTTCTATATATGACATGTCTTACCAACTCAGATTTAGTACCATTTATGTATGCTTTACCAACACAAAGCTCCTTCTCTGTAAGATTTACCATATAGACACAAATTTATTACCATCTATTTATGCCATGGATTACCAATAAAAATTTTAAAACTTCTTTGCAAGACATGTCTTGCGAAAACAAATATTGTACCTTCTATGTAAAACTTTTTCTTACCAACTAGATTTAGTTCCATCTATGTGAGACATGTCTCATCAACCAGATTTTTTGCCATCTTTGTAAGACATGTCTTACCAACTCAAATTTAGTACCTTCTATGTATGACTTGTCTTTATATCTATGAAAGTCTGGAGTATCACAGAAGTATCTATTTCAGGTAAAGGTATCAAAATCTGACAGTGAGTCCCCTGTACCCACACCTGCCCCCACCCCACAGGCAGTAGCTGTCACTCCCCCAAGTCAGTATGAAGAAGAGGAGGAGGAAGGGGCAAGTACTGTCAAGTCTAGGTCAAAGTCAATTACGGAACATATGGCACAGGTACATATTTTTCTTTATGTCTATGTTTTTGTGTGTGTGCATGCAGATCGCAAGACATGATTATCACTTTTCCATCAAGTATTTAGTGATGATTTGTATAAGAGTTTTATTTTAATGTTACAGACTGTCATCATAGTAAAATATATATGCAACACGAGTACTTTAGTGTCACAGACTGGCATCATAGTAAAATATATATGCAACAAGAGTACTTTATAGTCACAGACTGGCATCATAGTAAAATATATATGCAACAAGTGTACTTTAGTGTCACAGACTGGCATATAGTAAAATATATATGCAACAAGAGTACTTTAGTGTCACAGACTGGCATCATAGTAAAATATATATGCAACAAGAGTACCTTAGTGTCACAGACTGGCATCGTAGTAAAATATATATGCAACAAGAGTACTTTAATGTCACAGACTGGCATAATAGTAAAATATATATGCAACAATAGTACTTTAGTGTCACAGACAGATAGTATACCTGATAGCAAAATAGATATATGGAAATAAATATGGTATGATCTTTACCTGACTGTCATTATAACTAACTGACCTAACTGTAAGCTGATATGTGGTTTTACATTTACATGGAGCATATTATGTAATGAAATCTGTGCATCCGTACATTCGTTTCCATTTCCAAACAATAAATCAAGTTGTCCACCATCTGTCATCAACAAACATTGTAAATAGCTTGCATTTTTGGATAAGGGTGAAACTTTTGAGACAGAAAGAAGAAAGTGATTGCTGAATACTAACATGAGTTCTACATTACAGACCTGTGTATGGTTTTCAAGGAAGATGCTTCTCATTTTTGGGGTCAAAAAATCAAAATCAATCTGTTTGAAAGAAGGAAATTTGTTTCTGCAAAACAACTAGAGTTCTATATTAAAACCAAAGACTAAACTGTGTGTATAGCTTATACTTGCAGTCAGATAGAAGCCTAGTGGTTTTGACCTCAAAAGTCACATTAGCTTGTACTTGCAGTCAGATAGAAGCCTAGTGGTTTTGACCTCAAAAGTCACATTAGCTTGTACTTGCAGTCAGATAGAAGCCTAGTGGTTTTGACCTCAAAAGTCACATTAGCTTGTACTTGCAGTCAGATAGAAGCCTAGTGGTTTTGACCTCAAAAGTCACATTAGCTTGTAAATGAAAAATGGTTTCTACACAAAAAAATTAGTTCTTAACAATGTACCTTGACCAGAGTTTGTGGATTGTTTACAGATTGTGTAAGAAATAACTAATTGGGGGGTCAAAGGTCAAGGTCTCTGACTAAAAGAAGAATTATTGTTTTTGCATTGCATAACATTGACTAAACTTTGTGGGCATCATGAGCTAAAGGTAGGCAAGAGGCCTATTGATTTTAGGGTCAAAGTCATTATAACTATAGAAAAAAAGGGTTTTTGCAGAATAACATGTTCTTAAACTAGTTCCTGGACCAAACTTTATAGATGATTTGTACTTAAAGTTAAGCGAAAAAGTCAGGATCATTGTGACTCAAAGAAAAATGGGTATTTGCAGAAAAAAATATGTAGGTGGGTAAAATTTCTTGATCAAAATTTACGGTTGACTAATTCATAAGGTAAAAAGAGACCCATATACCTTATGGTTTGACCACAAGTCTTACTTAAAAGACTCATAAGTTCGGACTTATTTAATAATAGTACAAATTATGAAAATATAACTTGTGATAAAATTCATAAACTGTCTTTTCTTTTTTTGATCCAGATTTGGTTTTCATGTCTGATTGAGTGGAGATGGTCAGGGAACTAGACTTAAGTCAAACTTTTACTGTAGTACCTCAGACACTTTTAACCGCCAAAGATTTTAATGCCAAGCTTGCTTGATCAAGCTGATTCTTATAGTACTGTATAGATATGGTTTAAATGAATAATAACATTTTATGTGCAATTGAAACAATATTATTTAAGCTTTTGAAAAAGCTTCCAACAGCTTGTTTAGGAGTATAAGAATGAATATTCTTATTTATGGAAATAAGCAGGAAAGGCAACAGTTGTGTTTATTTTACATCAGGTTATGTTGATTTGAGTATATCTCTTGGTAGGAGAAATTATCACTGTCGCCACTTAAAGTTTAAAAAAAAAATTAAAGGTTACATCAGGTTGAGAGATCTAGCAAGAAGCCTTTGATTTCTATGGGGTTGAAACTGCAGTTGCTGAACTGTACTGGAGGTAATTAGTTTCTATATGTACTTTGCAAACTTTTTTTAGTTGAATGTAATGTTTGCCTTCTGCATTAGATTCACATCACACTCCAAAACTTGTTAATTGCATGTTTTCATTGGCAGTATCAGTACATGATATTTCATTAGTGAAAATTGTTTTAACTTATGGAAGAGTTTTGACTGCCATTCTGAAAGGGTCTTGCTAGGATTGGCAGGTCTGGTCACTGGTAAATCTAATAAGAAAATACTATTTATAGAAGAAAAAAATGAATTTAATTTAATTTTTTTTCCCCAAAATTCACAAGATTTGATATTAAGTTAAAACATTTTCTAATTTTTAAATCAGTCAGCTGGATCAGACAAGGCTAAGCTTATTTCCCGTATGGCCAGGATGGGTCAGCCCATGTTGCCGCTGTCAGGAGCTGTCGCTGCCCATCCCTCCGAAAGTGAGGAGGAGGACGAACATACTCCTGTAAGATCTTAATTGATTTTCACAATATTGATAAACATCAGCAAGCATAAAGCAACATAGTCCACTCAAAATCAATAATGGCCATTCATTTGGACTGAAAGAAACTGATCATACGGTGCACCTAATAGAAACTGGCTGTACAGAATTCAGCCACTTAAAATGCACCCATTCATTAAGGACAGCTTTTAAAACTTATTAGAAAGGTTTCACTGTATAATATAAACATATAAAAGGTACAAAGTGTTTAACTGACCTTGGTATGAAAATGGTCACTTTAGACAAGTGGCTGCTTTTGCAGATTTGAGAATAGGTAGCAGGCAGAATACTAGTATTAACATGTAATCATTGATAAGTATTTCTCAGTTTATAAATCTCTAAAAACTTAGGTGACCTTAAAACAGATTCTGATATCGTTTAGTAGGTATGTTTCTCAGTAACTTATGTCATAATTTATTGGTAAATTGTAAATTACCTTATCATCAGTGGTAGCACAGTCCCTTGATAAATTACCTGATCATCAGTGTTAACACAGTCCCTTGGTAAATTACCTGATCATCTCAGGTATTATGTCTGTTACAAATTTACTCTGTGCTTCCATGTTCCAATATCCAGTCTGAAGCTCCAACTCATGCAAAATATTAATAGCCTATACGAGATCTGTGTTGTCTAATATTTCGTCAGTTTTCTCTTCTTGCCCAAAAAGTGCCAAGTTCTAAAAAAGTACTTGATATCATGCCTTGTAATTTGATATACAGGTAACCTAAAATGGATGATCTTATGTGGGTGCTTATTTTAAATGAAATTTACTTAGTCTAGCAAACAACATGCCAATATATAATGCAAAATAAGTCTTAACAAAAAAAGACAAGCTTTGGCTAGGAAATGTCACATTTATGCCTAGCAAAAAATAAGCCTTGATTAGTCAAAGAAAAGCTTTGTCTAAGAATTGTCAAGTTTATTCCATGCAAAACGTAAGCTTTGGTTAGCAAAAAACAAACTTTGGTTAACAAAAGTCAGACCTTGCCAAACAATAATCAAACCTTGTCTAGTAGAAGTCAAGCAATGACTAGCAAACAGTGAAGTTTTGCTTAGCAAAAAGATTTAGCTAGCAAAAGACAAGCCATGATTTGTAAATTTCAACCCTTAACTAGTTAAAGGCAACCATTGTCTATCAGGTCAGGTCTTGGCTAAAAAAAAAGGTCATGCCATGGTTTGCAGAAGACTGCTAGTAAAACTAAAACCATGGCTTTTCAAAAATGCGAGTATGGCTAACAAAACCAATCACTGGCTGGCATGTGGCATGTCTTGGCTAGGAAAAGACAAGTATTGGTTAGCAGTAGACATGTTTTGGCAAATAAAAATAAAGCCTTTGCCAAAACACCAGATAAAGATTGAAATTCATGAACATGCTTTATTAATTGGAAAGGAGCACAAAGTAAGTCTTTTTATCACATATTATTTTACTGACTCAGTTCAATGACTCTAACTAGATTTTACACCTCAGAATTTATACCAATACCTTGCTTCATGAACTTTTTATATCTTGAGGTGTTATAAGTTTCAAAAGAAAAATATGTGTTCTATTAATAGAATGAACACCATAGTCATGTAATAAAATACAGTTTATGTATAAATCTCTGATCTGTTGTAGGAATCACCACAACCAATGTATGAAACACCAGCAATGCATAAGCCAGAGGGTATATCCAAACCTGTGCCCAAGACAGCCAAGCCAAAGATGTCACATTTACAGGCTCAACTCCCCATGTCAACACCAATGGGTCAGCCAATGATGCAGACTTTCCATATGGGGCAGAGTGCACAAATGCCCCCATCATTTGTCCAGAGTAAGAGTCTGTTTGTAGATTATTATCATTTTATCTTCTTTTTATGGCGATAAATCCAAAATCCTATTTTGTGGCAAATTTAATTGACATATTTCATTCACATTGATCAAAATTTATTTTAATGATTTCAAATATCTTTATCTGAAATTTGGCAATCTTTTTGTTCCTGTCTTATTAGATTAATGCTACACAGTGTCATCTTTCATATATTGAAAAGGTTTTATTTCTCTGCCAGGACCTCGAGTGGCTGATTTGTTTAAAGCATTCTTCCTCCACCATCAATACTGGCCACTGTGTATAGCATATTGTGTGCTGAAAAATGGCGTTAAACCCTACAACAACAAATGTTTCTGCTACCAGTAATGAATTCAAAAAGCTAGGCTGTCCATAATTTAGTTTGTGTTTATTAAAAGGTTTATACATCCAGCTGACCTGTTTACACCAAAAGTCTGATGATAACCCCACATATGAAAAAAAACATATTCCTCAATATCATGAGAAAATGGCTAGTGGATTAAAACTATTAGTGATGTGCCACTGCAAAATATGGTATTATGCAGAGTTATCTCCCCTTAAGATTGAACTTCATTACTGTCTCGTTCTGTGATGCAGGAACATGCAAAAATGTTGAGAATGTCAGGTCTTTATTTGCATTACATCTAAATGATGAAGTTTACAAATGACTTGATGTTCAACTTTAAGTTATAAATTATATGGAATAAATACAAACTCTTCAACATTAGATAATGCGAGTAAACAGTTTCTTGATCATTTTAGGAAACAAATATGTTTTAAATTCATATTATTTCTGCTGAGATAATAACTTGGTAGGTTTTCAAGTGATATTTTTTGTAATTTTTGTAATTTAATATTCAAACTTTTTTTTTTACGTTTCAACTTTTTAATTAGCAATATCTCCAACTGGCAGGTTTTTAGCAAATTATTATTTTGTTATCAGCACTAAATTCAGAAGCACCAGCTACACATGTTACTTTTTAAAAATTACCAGATTTATTTGAAATAATAAACAAACAGTCATACATATAATTATATATTGTTATTGCAGGTTTATGTGAGAAATGTTATTACTAAATTGTATTTTACAAAATTGAAGTATACAATAAAAGGTTAAGTGATATTATGTTCCACAGAGTAAGATCAAGATTGTTTTCTTTGTCTTAAACAGTTGAGTCATTTTAAAATGTATTTTAGCCATCAAAATAGTTTGTGGATACAAAAGGTTTTATTTGGTAGATTTTTTAAAATATATAACTTTGTAGATTTTTTTGTTAATTATTTCTTTGCACAACTTTTTGAACCATCAGAATTTGTCAGTATATACCTTCTTTACAAGTAGTGTTTGTTTACATAAAAGTTCTCAGTGACATTAAAAGGTATTATATATTATCTATAAATTTGTGTTGATTGCCATCAAATCACATATGCATATCTGCACATGTATTAATGTCTGTTTCTCTCTTTATCTCAGCAACATAAAGTATATGCTTTTAAGGGGTTGGGGCTGTATTAATGTAATTGGTATTACAGAGTGAATAATAAGCAATTAGAATACAAACTATAATACTGATGATTCAAACTCCTTTCCAAAACTTTGATTCTTACATTGATTCATCAACACCCAAATTATCAGATGTCATTGCTCTTCAGTACATGGCACATATCACAAAATGAATAAGTCACCATTTGTCTCCTTTGATGTTAATTTTTTTCTTTTTTTATGCTAATTAATATAAAAAGATATGCATCTGGCTTGTCACACTGGTACATTGGTACATTCTTCTACACTCAATGATGCGCTTGAAAACACTTGAATAGACACAAAATCTTGATGTATGAACTATATAATATTAAATTTATGTTGTATGAGTTATAATATTAAATTTATGATGTATGAACTATAATATTAAATTTATGATGTATGAACTATAATATTAAATTTATGATGTATAAACTATAATATTAAAAATTTATGATGTATGAACTATAATATTAAATTTATGTTGTATAAACTATAATATTAAATTTATGTTGTATGAACTATAATATTAAATTTATGTTGTATAAACTATAATATTAAATTTATGTTGTATGAACTATAATATTAAATTTATGTTGCACATTAAACAATAGTTTGACTTTCAGGCACTTAAATTATAAGGTCAAGAATATATTGACAGTTATGTTTGGTACTGTTTTCAAAATAACTTTAAAAGAGCACAAGAATTCATTAAATCATTTTCATTATGAAGTTTATTTATCCCCTGACAGACCTGCCAGGTGCCCAGCAGGTAGCATTATTTCAGCCTCAGCAATCCTTTTTACAACAGCAGCAGCAGGCAGCATTATTACAGCAGCAACAGATGCAGGTTAGTCACATTTTATGATAGAGAATTATAGGTTACTTTTGGTATATATCATTCCAGGGCAATTATACACATGCCACTGTACTAGAAGGACAGAGAATTATAAGTCCTTTTGGTACATATCATTCTAGGGCAACCGTACACATGCCACTGTACTAGAATGATAAAGCCTCACGAGGTCTACTAGTACAGTTCAATATAGGGCAACTGTACAAATGCCACTGTACTAGAAGGATTAAGAGTTATAAGCCCTACTGGTACAGATCATTTTAGAGTAGTTTTTTTTTTTTGTACTTAAAGGATTTTCTAAGGAGCTTATATCTCTGCTCTTAGGTGAAATTGTTCTTCCGTTGTGTTGATCTTTTGATTTACTCAGTTCTCCACTCAAGCTGACTGTCATTGTCTCTACAAATTACTTTGCTCTCACAATTTTTCTTATGGTTACTTTCTTTTTTGTCTTAAATACTTAAAGAGAAATATAGACAGTCAGTGTACTGCCAACAATCTCCATCCAGTTCGAAAGGGCAACATTTAGATCAGGTTTTGTGTGTATGTGTGTTTGAAAATTTGAAAAATCAGTTTTTGGAGAATTATTTTAGGTTAGATGTGCATCACTAAGACAATATACAGCACATCTATACAAGGATACAAGAATCTGAACATATATATCAATATATTTTCTCATAATTGTATTTATTCATATTGTAGACTGCCATACCATGCAAAGTTTGTATCAATTACATTCAAGTTTAGGAATAAGACAATGTTTATTATACACTCGACTGCTGAGCAATATTACACAATAGGTTGTAACAGATAATAAAGTAGAAAGGAAAGAATTGTATGCAAAATTGTTACTGATCCTGAACTCCATTGCTTGCCCAGAGACACCATCCTATGGTAAATACAGACTGAACTAGGCTTGATTCAATCCTGCACTCATCTGCTTGCTAAGAGACACCATCCTATGGCAAATGCAGCATGTAATAGGCTCGATTCAATCATGCACTTCTCTGCTTGCCTGGAGACACCATCCTATGGCAAATGCAGACTCGATTCAATACTGTTCTCATGTGCTTGTGCATTCAGCATACTAACCACAGAGGAAACATTTTGTCTCCAGAAACATAGATATTGTAAGTAATATAAGTTTTAACATTGTTATTTTTCTTTTATATCATCAGCAAGGCTTCCAGAATCAAATCTCTATGCAGTCTCAGATGTATGGTGGATCAGTCCAACCAATGCAACAGCCAGCTGTTCCAGGTACCTCCATCCCACAGTATCCATTCCCAGGTAGCATTGCTTTGCAAGCCATTCCTTTTTATGAAACCATTTCTTTTATTAAAGCTCCAATGCTGCCATTTATCATAAATTCCGCCATTCTTCATTCTTACTAAAGCTTAAAAGGAAGGAAATGATTTGTTACAAAAGCTATATGACATAAACCATTCCTTGCAATAGTCAAGATGTTAGTTTTAATTGACACTCAGATATTTAGTTTAGAATTAAGAGGTGCAAACCTAAAATTCAGTCTACAAAAGTGCTTATAATTCCATTCTTTTTTGGGAGTGGTTCAGAGGTAGCGATGTCATACATTCGAAATTAGTGGCTAATCAAATAATAATGACAATATTCACACTTAACACGCAAATTAATTTGAGAGGGAGTGAAAATAGTCAAGCTCCTGTTTTATAAGTGGGTCTGAGAAGAAAAAGCCTGCATTAATATAAAAATAAGAATTGGGTGAATATTGGTAATCCTCTAGTGTGCTAGAATAATTTGAAGGACAAACTTAGACTGAAGACAGTCCAATGTAGTGTGGTGTTGACTTTTTATGATTACAATGGTGATGTCATCAGATATGTTCCATCTTTCACCAGAAATCGGTTAACCTATTGATGTCGATGATATTCTTCAGATTAATTCGTATGCATGTGAAAAATTAGAAACTA